>VZTU01021245.1:47276-82164 GCA_013400835.1 Zapornia atra | reverse complement strand
AATAGGCTGTAAGAGAATTTGTAAGAATTTATAGCAAAAAACCTGCAAAAACTCAAACCCTAAACAACACAAAGCCCCAGCTGCTTGATCTGATGCCATGAAAAGCGTGAGACCTTCGAGAAGGGGTTTCTGAATTGCATGAGATTAATTGACCCATTGCTGGTCCAAACAGTGGATTAGATTATCTTTTTGGGGTTCCTTTCAGATTTATGTTACTATAATAAATTTTTTTATTTTTTAAAATATAAATTGGTTTGGGGCACATTAGCTGGTGCTGGAAAAAATAACCTAAGTGCTGAGGGGAACTTGGTTTTAGTTAGCCGTATGTTTTCAGTGTTAGACTTTCATGAACCTGTGAATGAGTAAATTTTAATAGGATAAATGTTCACAGAAAATAAATTTTATATTTGCACACAGAGCTCTTCCAGAAATCAAATCTAGAGTCTGCATGCATTTTTTATGTATTGGCAGCGTGTAAACAGAATAAAATCAGTAGCCTGGTAATTTTTTCTGACAAATAACCAGTAAAACACATCTTGAATTTTGGCTGTCAAATGTAATCACTTGCTTGTAAATTATCCACAATTAAAAACCATAAAAGAGAGAGATGATAATTAATAAAGTCTGAAAGGGACAATTTATTTAATGATCGGGAAGAAGCCAGATCATCAGATAAAATGGCTCATTCTGCTGTAGAGTATCAATCTGCTGTTCAAGAGTGATTACTTTTGTTTGGAAAGGTAATATTCACTGAATAGTTACGACCAACAAAATGGTCACAAACAGGCTCTAAAGAATGATGGAAAAGGGACTGAGCAGAGCTGGTCAGAAACACTGGTAGGAGAAGGAGCTTATAGGTTGTCTCAAACTTGGTAAAGTCTTTCTTTACTGTAAGTATTCATGCTAATTTATTAGCAGCATGTGTTGAACTAGCAATTAATCTGCAGTCTTGAGAATTGTCTGTGCCTCCTGTTTTCTGTAGCTGCTTATGCAGTGACTGAGTCAGGTTTGCGCAACTGCTTTCATGATGGTGGCAGCTGGCAGAGACTGATCCTGCAATGCAAACAGCCCCTGATTCAGGGATGTAAAGTTCCTGCTTTGCTTATTTGCAGATCGCTGCAAAATGTGAACTTCTCATGCCGCCTTAAAAATATTTCATGCTGCTGGATATGTTAAACTCCTTCCTTCACAGGCTGTGTATGCCGCAGTATTGCGTACCATCATGAGTAATAGAAAATACCCATAGAGGTTTTAGTCATAACAGTCCCAACAATATACCAGATTTCATTATGTTTAGGCTATTTTAATTCTGCAGGTTTTTTCAACTTTTATAAATGAAGTTTTTCTTTGCTGGTCATCAAACCAGTATATTTCTATGTATTGGACATAATAAACCAACATGCAGAGAATTAAGTCAAAAGTTCTTTGTTGTTCTCACAACAGCAAAGCATATAGCTAAATACAAATTCTTTTCTTCAGCTGTGATTATAAACATGGCAGGCTTTATTCAATCTCTATATTGGGGTTAGGTTGCTTATTCTCAGACCCGTTTCAGAGACATCTTGTGGTGTGGACATTTGTGTCTTCCCCAGAGGTGCGAGACAGCAGTATAGCTCGCATCATTAGTGTGCACCATTCCATCCTTGAATTCAGCAGTTATACCTGTGCTGATGATGAATCTGGAACCTTTTATAACAAAAGAATTTAGTTGCATTTATTATGAGCAATTAAACAAAATATTATCTATTGTTTTGGAGAATTTACCTGACCTTGGCAACAGATTCTCAGCTACCATTTGGACATGGCTGCAGTTTACAAGAACTTTTTTCCTCTCAAAGTTGGCACAACATTGCTTTCATAAAATGCTGGCAGCGTCCGGGACTAAATCAAGATGACACTCATATCTGTATCCTAACTGTTTGCAAATCCTCAGTAATTATGGTGTAGGCTTTAAAAACAACATTTTTGCTTACATTTTTCTGCTGCGTCGGCATCTGATAGCCTCTATATTGTTGGCACTATTCTTAACAGCGTAAAGTAAATAAATAAATAAATAAAAGGTCTAACTCTGTGGTTTGGAACAGGCATTTATTGTGGTGATATGGTTCTCCATGAGGAAAAGTAGTGGTTATGTCTCTTAACTGAAGCTTTGGTGCAGAAACCTTGATATAATGTCTGCTGATCGGTAACAATTGTCAGGATTATTGTCAGATATGCTGTATCATCAGGACTGGATTTAATTATGTGGTTACATGTGTTTAGCTGAGTATTTTATCTGTCTGTCTCTATAGAGTGGGAATCACTAGGTAGTACAATGTAGTTTGTAGAAAGAGTGGGTTTCCCTTCTTGGTCACTGTCAAATTGTTACTGTTTTGCCTAAGGGAATGAGTGTGGTGGTGTGTGGTTTTGCTGTTTTGTGTGTGGTGGTTTTTCTTGTTGGTTTTCCCCCCCCACCCCCAATCACAAATAGGTCCTTTTCTAAACTTGATATGCAGGTAGTTTCGTTTTCATTATTTTGTACTTGTTATATGCTGCTATTCTTCAGCCACATCTTCTATATTGGACTTTCCTAAAGGAGTATCTCAGTTGCACCCACCACTGGGTTCTCCTAGGATGGCTTCAGAATGGCTTTGTTTTGTTCATACTGAACAGCCATGGACTTGTCAGGCATCACACTTATCCATAAACCTTTGCATCAGTTGCCAGCAAATGCCTTCCAGCTCTTCCATGGTTTTCTTACTGCATTCCCAGCCTTACAATGGAAGTCATACATGAGAGAGACCAACTGCTTTACACTGTCCATAGTCATCCTCCTGCATGAATATAGTGCAGTAGTTTGTAGCTATGAAGATTTCAGAACAAGAGAAAAACAATGAGAAACTTCATACTGGACAGAACCAGGGAATAGGAGACCATAACTGCATGAGAAAGCATTGTTAAATGATAGATAAACATAACGATGCTTTCCTCCCAGTTTATAATTCTGTGATTGCTGTGAACAGAAACTGTATTTCAGCAACTTTCTAACACTTGGCGAACACAGCTCGTGAACTGGAGTCTGTCACTAGCAAACTGACACTACTGTGCTTTCACAGGTTTTTTTGGCATGTATTAGCAGCATCTTTGAGACCATGAAATCAGACAGAATGTGGGGTGCCAGTGGTAGGTTTTCCATGTTGGAGCATGGGGTCTGTATTATGAACTGAAAAGACCTGGAGATGCAGCACAAATGCCTCTGGACTTCATCAGACTCTGGAAGCTGTCCATATGTGATTCTTAATACTTTATGGTGTATAGTTCAGTGCTGGCAGGTCTGCCAAGGTCCCTGACTCATGGAGGTCTGTGAAGCTGTGTCTCCACTAGTCCCTGGGCTTGATGCCATCTAAAACAACCTGGAAAACACTGTTCTAGATTTAGCATTTGTTGAAGCCATAGATGGGCATACAGTCTCAATGACTGCACGCAACATAAGGGTCTTAGCACAAGCAGTGGGTCAGAGTCCAAACATACCAGTGATGGAGGTATACTGGGGAGCCAGTGCTTGCCTACTATATCCCCTTCCTGTTCCTTCACAGGCACATGCACAACCAGGCATCAAGATGATTAATATGTATGCCTCAAAACTTTATTCCTCCCACACACACCCTTTTTCTTTCATGTTTTCCAGAGACTGTTCCCTCTATCTGCCATTTGGTAGTGCTCAGAACTGTTTTGGGGCTTTTTATAGAGTCTGTCTTCAACAGCCAAGAAGCAGTTGTACATGGAGACTTCTGCTATCTTCTCAAAAATAGCTGGGATTTGTCTGTGGTGGGAAAACTGATCAGAGAGAGTTCTTGGAGAGCTTGCTTTGCTGCTCTCCCTGCTGTACCATGGGTGAGTAGGGCTTGCTGCCCATGAGCTCGGAGGCTACTATACATTATTAGGAATAATCCTGTAAATAAAGGTATTTTTAAAGACCTAATAAACCAATTTTTCTGTCATGGGAAGAAGTCAGGCCTTTGGATTTCACTTAGCTGTTAACCAGAGTAAATTTTTTGGTTATGGAAGAGGCAAAGACAATGCAATAAGATATAACAAAACCCAAAAAACCCCTCAAACCAACAGGAAAAAAACCCCAACCAGGAAAAAAACCAAATATGAAGGGAAAGAATAGTAAATACTCAAGATCCAGTTGTGGAGTGTGGACAAACATTACCTTTTTATACTTTCAACTGATGTATGCCAAAACATCAGTATTTGAAAAGAAATTATGTAGAAGTGTGGTGGTTTTTCAACATTTTGCTTGGGAGTCTTTTCTGGGGTTTTAAAATAAATGTATTTTAAATGTCAAGGTTTTCCAAAACAGAAATATAGAATCATAGAATGTGTTAGGTTGGAAGGGACCTTTAAAGGCCATCTAGTCCAACCCCCCTGCAGTAAGCAGGGACATCTTTTCTAGATCAGGTTGCTCAAGCCCCATCAAGCCTGATCTTGAATATCTCCAGGGATGGGGCCTCCACCACCTCGCTGGGCAACCTGTTCCAGTGATCTATCACCCTCGTATTGAAGAATTTTTTCCTAATACCCAACCTAAATCTCCCATTTTCTAGTTTAAAACCATTATACCTGGTCCTGTTGCTACATGCTCTTGTGAGCAGTTCTTCCCCAGCTTTCTTGTAGGCACCTTTCAGGTACTGGAAGGCCGCTATAAGGTCCCACTGGAGCCTTTTCTTCTCCAAGCTGAACAAGCCCAACTCTCTCAGCCTGTCTTCATAGGAGAGGTGCTCCAGCCCTTCGATCAGTTTTGTGACCCTTCTCTGGACATGCTCCAACAGGTCCATGTCCTTCTTGTGTTGAGGGCTCCAAAGCTGGACACACTACTCCAGGTGAGGTCTCACCAGAGCAGAGGACCAGAATCACCTCTCTTGACCTGTGACCACACTTTTGATGCAGCCCAGGATGTGGTTTGCCTTCTAGAGGACTGCAGATGCACAGTGGTGGCTCATGTCCAGCTTCTCATCCACAAGTACCCCCAAGTTCTTTTCCCCAGGGCTGCTTTCAAGCACATAATCTCCTAAACTGTATGGATAATGGGGATTGTCCCAACCCAGGTGCAGGACCCTGCACTTGACTTTGTTGAATCTCATGAAGTTCACCTGGGCTCACTTCTCCAGCCTATCTAGGTTCCTCTGGATGGCATCCCATCCCTCTGGCACATTAACCTCACCACTCAGCTTGGTCTCATCAGCAGCCTTACTGAGGGAGCATTCTATACCACTGTCAGTATCATTAACAAAGATATTAAACAGCACTGCTCCCAGTATGGACCCTTGAAGTGCACTGCCTGTCACCAACTTCCATCTGGACTTTGAGCCATTGACCACCACCCTCTGGAAGTGACCCTCCAGCCAATTCCTTATCCACTGAAAATTCTGCCCATCAAATTCCTATCTCTCCAACTTAGAGAGAAGGCTGTTGTGGGGGACCATTTCAAAGGGCTTGCAGAATTCCAGATAGATGGCATCCATAGCTCTTTCCTTGTCCACTGTTGCAGATACTCCATTGTAGAAAGCCACTAGCTTGGTCAGGCAGTAAAGCCTAACAAAGCCATGCTGGCTGTCTCTAGTCACCTCCCTGTCCTCCATGTGCCTCTGCATAGCTTCGAGGAAGATCTGTTCCATGATCTTTCCTGGCACAGAGGTGAAGCTAACAGGGCGGCTGTTCCCAGGGTCTTCCTTCCCACCCTTTTTAAAAATGGGTATAATAAAGTAAGTTTTTTTGTTCCCATAGCAAGAAGTTAAGGGAAAGGCAAGTGTTAGCACTAGTCTAATAACACAATACCGATGTCTTGGGAGTAATACCTGCTTTCCAGATTTTTGAAACCAAGGCAGATGTTGCATGTTTCCGTAGCCAGGTATGCTCTCCTTCTGTTTTAGTGCAATCTCTATAAATTCAGTGAGGTTGCTCAGATATAACTGCTCATAGAGCCTTGTCAAGCTTATGATTATATTTCTGCCTTAAAGGACACGAGAAAGTGAAAGCCAGGGACAAGGACAAAAAGTAAACTCAGGATTTCTACCTGTAGGCCGAATCGAGAAAGGTCAAACTCTAAGAACGGGGTGTTTGTGTGTACGTGAGTGTACATTCAAGTGTAGTTTGGTTTCAGATGCTATTGGAAAATATTAACTCATCTTTTTAAAATTCTAGAAAAACAAATTTTGATTCCAAGTTTTCAGTTGGCTTTTGCTTTTTATAATGAACTACGAAATGCCTCGCCTTGCCTGTGAGCAAGATGTATTGAAATGGTGCAGTGGGCCCTACTACATAAGGAAAGATAGAGGATGAGAATACACACCAAAAATTTAGAAAGGCACCACAGATGAAAAGCCAGTGCTGAGAAAAAGCATGAAATATTTATGCAGATGTTTTCCAAGTTCACATCCAGTTGTGCTTGTGTCAGATTGAGTTTAAACTCCTTATTTTTTCCCCGATTTTATGTATTCTGGGCTGGCCTGTACCTGCACTGGTTGTCATTGAAGAGTTCAGATTTTCTGTCTATCTTCAGCATCTGGGAGTAAAATTTAGGTTTTTATTATAAAATGCAGTTTTATTTGTGTTCAAGTTGGACAAAACAAAAGAATGCGAACACTTGAGGAGGATGGTTTGAAATGCAGAGTGCTGAACTATCTCCTGACTTTCCAAATGTTCAAGTTTTATCGGTTGGTGCTGGCAGGCCAACTATAAGTAGTAGTAATAACAATGATTTTATTTATTGGGCACCCTTCCATCGTTAATGTCCTGTTAGATGGCTCGCAAAAGATATAATCTGCTGTTAATGTCCTGCTAGGAGCCTCATAAAAGAAATAAAATATAAAGGCAGTTATATGCTTAATGGTTTATGCTTTTTCTTTCATGTTGATGTAGAAGATTACAGTAAAAGGGCCAATTTTGCATCTTCATTGAAATTAATGGAGTTTCAACGACACATCCTAGGTATGGAATGGGTCCAAAATATGTTAATACTTGTTCTTTAGGTTCAGTCAGCTGATGCTGGGACATTCCTGATTGATTTGCAAGGTACCCCAACTGGATTAATTAGGAGAGAAAAATACTGTTTTCCCCCTCTAAATTCTGCTTACTGAAAAATCTACTTGCTATAAAATGTCATGTTTGGGAGGCTCCTTTTCCCTATCTTCTGAGTAAATTGCCATTTCTTGTGCTCATTCTTTTCATCTTTTATGTTGTTCATTAAAAATGTTACGTTTTATGCCCAGTATTGTTCACAGTCTACAAGGTTTTTATCACTTAGATAAAAGCAATCTACTTGATGCACAGCTGGTCTCCAGAGCGATCTGATTGCTTTTGTGATAGGCCTTAGACACCTAATGCTGCGCAGAGCACTTCTAAGCTTTTTTTTTTCCCCTCCCCAAATAACTAAATTAAATTACTTGCAGATGAACTTGTTTTATACCGTATCTGAAAATATTTTCAGATTAATGACTGGTCTCTGCCTTGCTTTCTAACCTTTAGTAGTGTCAGGGTAGCACTGTGGTCTTTGAGTGGTCCTGCTGATTCCTTGAGGAACAAAGTACAACTCGGCTTGAACATGGCTTCCTTTTTCTCACGCTTTCAGTGGCACAGGAGAAGGGAGGAAAGTGTCTTGCCTCTGGTGAAGAATCACAGTTGTAAATTTTAAGAGGAAATATATGCCTCTTGTTAGTGTGGACTTAGATACCTACTTACTTATGAGGGCTAAACGATGGTGTTGGGCCTTCCCATTGGCTGTTGAATAGCCTGGCCCACATCCTTCTTCCAAGGTCCTTGATGTTGCTCCATGTGTCTGAGATACTGTCCATTCCAGTCCCAACTCAGGATTTCAGTGAGCACCTCACTATTAGGCATTGGAGTATGATGCCTAAGTTTTCTTGGCTGATACCACCCAAAAATGGGACTGGTGGCATCCCACTTCTTTCAGCGTGATCCTGCTTTTGCGGTACCTAATCTCTTTACTGTGAAACAAACTCTCGCAGTGAAAGGTTACTACTTTTGCCCCACCTCCCCAACATTTTCATATAGTCTCAGGGTATAGTAAATCAAACAGGAGGCTTGTAAACAAGCCTTGGGCAGTGTTTAGTGCACACACAAAGACCACTTAATGGATCTTCTTTTTTTGAAGATTATTTTTTTAAAGCTGCCAACATGCTTCAGATGGTATCATATATGGGTGGTAAGTCAACTCGAACTAAATATACTTTCATCCATGCTTCCCTAAGAATGTATTCCCTACCTGGCTTTGGTCCTAAGGTGTAATCAAGTAGTCGCAAATCCTAGGTTATTGAGCTTCATCAAATTCTGGTTAAAGTTAGTCCTGGTCCTCCTGTAGCCAAGCCAATGTCATCAGAGTTTTTGGTCATGGGAAATGTAAATCCCATTTAGATTTGATTAATTTTTCAGAATTTTTAAACCTTACTCTTACAAGAAACGTGCCATCCTCTGTGGGCTTGGAGCTGTTATACAGTCTTTTCTGTTGTTTTGTAAGCACTGTCTGGCTTTGTCCACACTTCATTAAAGGCATGTAGTGACTTAAGAGGATTAGGATAACTCAAACCCAGCATTTCTACTCCCAGTAGAAATTAATCTCTTGAAAAGAAAGCTGTGCAGGTTTTGTTCTTGCTTTATTTCTTAAACTGCCCATAGCTCTGTCATTTCAGATAGTGTTTAAGGACCCCAAGCAAAGCCCGGTATATTAAAATATTTGATTACGTCTCTCCCTGATACACTCTTAGATCAGCCTAATTACTGTATCTTTGGCCTTCCTAAGCCTTCTTTACAGTAACAATGCCTACTTACTGCTCTAGATATTCCTGCAGGTGTACCAGATTTAAAAAGATTGAAATTTTGTGTTGCTGTGTGTGACACAGTGTAACAGGTAGGCTTCATTTCCAAGTGCTGTGTGTGTCGGTGGCCTCCTCAAGTTCTTGCCATTCTCAGCAGTGAAAGATTTTTTCACCAAATATTTGCACCCCACTTCTAGCTGTGGTTGTGGTTCCATCTTTCATTTCTTTCTCTCTTCCCCAGCAAGAAATACTTAAAACATACCACTTGTAATGACTTGTAATTTTCATGAGTAGAAACACAGCACCCAAAAAAATGAATCTGCATGACCTGTTGTAAGAAAAGAGCCATTGCACTGAGTCTTAAAACAGTGCTGTCCGATACAGGTTTAAAGGGGAGGCTGGAGATAAGGAGGAAGTATTACATGAAGGTTTGGCATTGTTCTCGGAAGCAAGTATGTCCAGAAGACTGCAGAGCTTCTGTTCCATTGGTCAGCATCAGGCACTTCTCAGAGTTGTAGGGTTATGGTCCATCAGTGGAGTATGCCTCCCATGTACAGATACTAGATCAATGATGGTCTAGGCTAAAGTGTTTCAGCTCATGCTGGAGAGGTCTGTGCTCACATGGAGGTAGCAGCAGTAGCCCTGCTCTAGAGCAGGTAACTTTTTGAGACTTGGGTAGCTCATCATCTGTTTTTATGCCTTGCAGAATTCTCCATTCCTAACTTTCATGAAACTAAATGACATTCTTCTGCTCTAATCAAAAGAAGATGCCTGACAATTCCTTGTCTAATCATGCTATAAGCAGCTGTGAGTAAATGTTTATTTTCTTTTGTTCCTTACTTTTCCACTGATCTATGCTAAACAGCACCGTACAAATCAGTAATCAAAGAAATGGAAATATGTTCAACATTTGCACTTAATTTTGTTTTCCAAATAAGACATAAATTTAGACTGTACTGTAGTTGCACAAGTTCATATTCATTTGATTCCCAACAATCTCCTTATCTGAAAGCTACCAGTACAGATTTTTGGGTTTGGAATACTAGAGCATCTGGGAACAGGAACTTTGCTTGTTTGACTTCTGCAGTGACACATTTTTACAATCTTACAGAGAACAGATAAAAGTTGAGCTTAATAAATATTGAGGTTAGACTCAAGATTCAGCTGACAAGATGGTAAAGCTGTACAAACTTTTCTTGTAAAACTTTACCAGGTATTGGGAAGTGCCACATCTGAATGTGGAACTGAAAATCTGGCAGCTTTGATGCCAAACAAATCTGAGATTTTGTGTGGATTTTTTTTTTTTTTTCTAGCGGGAAATCATCAGGGCTATTAGTACTCATGGTGCAGAGCCTAGAGGAAGATGCTAGAGTTTACAATAAATTTTCTATTTTTCTAATGCAAGTCCTTCAATTTTGATAAACCTCTTACTTGTGTTGTTCTTATCACCTGTATACACACATACACATCTGACTTAGGGTTCTTTTATCTTTCTTTTTTAAATGCCTTTATATTAACTGTTTCCACCACTGCTCCACAAACCACCATAGAGGAAATATTTCATAATTCATTCTGATGTATGTGAATTTTCTTGAAGTTTCTCATGCTGTTTTTTTGTTTGTTATTGAATTGTTTTGTGTCTTTTTTTGTGTGTGTGTGTATGTACTTGTTTTTTGTTTTTAATTCAACTTCTGTCAAGGAGGGTTTAAGTGGAAGTCAGAATGATGCCCTGTTTTTTTTGGGGAACCTGCTCAGGAAGGGTGGTGTGCATGTCAATTCTACCACATGTCCCTGATTTAAAAAATACTTGGTGGGAGGGGGAGGGAAGAGGAAGAAACAACCTAAAAATGTTTGCATTCAGTAGCATTTTCATTAAGGATGTTTAACAGCTCTATAACTGTTCAGCTGTTGCCAATAGCATTTTCATATTGCACCTTCTGGGGGTTACTATCTTGCTATTTAAAAATAAATAGACTGATATATAGGCAGACGCACCAAAAAGAGGTAGTATTACTGACAACTCCACTATAACTTTCAGCCCGTTAACATAAAACTCCACCACTAAATCTCTTAGGGTAAACTATGCAGAGATAGAAAAGCCCCAAGGTATTAAGAGTGATTTTGATATAAATTCCAATTTTATTTTATGACCATTTTACAGCTGCTTCTAGATATCTTCTCTCGTAAACTACAAGGTACAAGGCAAATGTTACCTCTTTTTTTTTTTCTGCAGGGTTTCAGACAGTTGGTTTATTGTGACATGTTAGCAGCCTTTTCTCTGCACTGCACATTCATAAGAATGAATTTTAATGAGACTAAGCTAGCAGAAGACCCATAAAGAAGATGCGATTATGTTTTAAGTATTCATAAAAAAAGTTGCATTAAATTTACACATTTTGATTTTGTCTGTGACAGTCTAAAGAAATTGACTGAGAGCATGTGAGGCCGTGTAAATCCATACAGTTGAAATTACTTTATTGTATGGGCTGCATATCCAGAAAACATTTCTTCATGCAAATGGGAGAGCATTTTGCTGAGGAAAGCCAGATGGGGGGGAAAAAAGTAATGCAGGAAGTCACTGGCCAGTGCCAGAGTACTAACTCCTGTTAGCATCACCACTGAATGACATAATTTTATGGGATATCATTTTATGAGATAAAACCTTTACCTTGGTCACTGAACAGGGATAACAAGTAGGGAAGAAAAAAAAAAAAAAGTTGTTAGTATCCTCATTTTAAATACTGCAAAGAAATTGTAGCTGTGCAAAAGAAGGATTCTTTTCTATATGTTAGCCCTAGGGATCAAGTTTAGAAATAAATGATCCATGAAAAACTGTGCATTGTATTACGTATAATTTCTTCAAACTATTATTTAATTTGTAAGAAACCAACGTTGCTAAAAATATCCCTCTACACTCCGGCCTCCTTTGTCTCATTGGAAATTGGTTAAAATGAAAGCTTGATGGGACACTTTGCAACTTAGTTTAAAATTTGGTCTCCTAAATTGTATTACCAATAGTCCAGTTCAAGGTTGCTTCTCTTGCGCATCAATTTAGAGGAAAATCTGACGTTGTTACCTGCTGCCTGTCAGAACAGGGAAAAATGCTATCATGTAAAGCAAATAAATGAATACAAATTTCTACTACTTGTAATGAAAAAAATGTTATTGCCCCACAGAAATATTCTTGCTCTTGCTGTAGGTTGGTAATGCTACAAGATGTTTTTTATTACCATGATGTAGTTCGACTAAGCACCAGAAGGTAACTTTTCATCTTCCGGATAAAGACATAGTTAATTGACCTCTTCATCACTCTTTGCAAGCAAGTTAGCAATTACTTAATTACCATTAATTGTTAGTAATTACCAAAATTAATGTTGTATACAAGCTTTGTGAAAAAGCTAGCGGCATATTTGGTTATCCTTAAATTTCAGGCTTATGGAATTCTTACCGTACAAATCCCTTGATGTGCAGAGGGAAAACAATTTTAATTGTATTAATGTAAGTCCATAATGTTTGTCAAGTGGCTGGTACCATTCCCTACCAGTATGTTTAAAGTATGAGTTAAAATCTTCCTGTCTTCAGGACCTCCAAAGATAGTTTGATTAGAATTACACTTCTTGTGCACTTCTAGCTGTCTAGTCCATATTTATTTTGAAATTGGAAGTAAATATATTAAGAACATAAATAAGCATTTTATACTTTCTGATACTATTTTTCAGCTTTGCTCGTCACCAGTATGTATCCTGGTTTCAGCAGGAATAGAATTAACTTTCTTCCTACTAGCTGGTGTAACTCTGTGGTTTGGATTTAGGATGAGAATGATGTTGGTAACAAACTGATGATTTTGGTTGTGGTCAAGGACTTTTTCTACTTCTCATGTTGGCCCTGCTAATGAGAAAGTGGGGAGCATTTGAGAAGCTGGGAAGGAACACAGCCAAGACTCTGTCCTGGCTGAAGAGATTCTATACCATATGACATCGTGTTCTTCTTATAGCTAGGGATGGGTTGTGGGCCTTGGAGTGGCAGCTGGGGGTCCTCTCCAGCATCAACTTTGGAGTGATGGCTGAACGCCTGCCTGCCAATGGGAAGCAGTGAATAAATTCCTGGTTTTGCTTTGCTTGTGCATCTGAGCTGAGAGGCTGGGCAGTTTGGGAGATCTTGTGTGGCAGCTGGGAGATCTCATATAGCACTGACGCTGGTTGGGGAGAAATTTTTTTGTATATATTACTAATACAGACATTTTTTTAATGCCTGCAGGCCTATTAAACTGGTTTTTATCTTAACCTACACGCTCTCTAACTTTCATTCCTCTGATTCTCCCCCTCATCCCATTGGGTGGAGTGAGTGAGTGGTTGTGTGGTGCTTAATTGCTGGCTGGGGCTAAACCATGACAATATAAGATGAAAAAACTGCTAATTGGAAAAAATAGACCAACTAAAAATGCATCATTCAGGGAAATGAATCATGGAATGGTTTGGGTTCAAGGGGACCTCAAAGACTATCTAGTTCCAACACTCCTGCCATGGGCAGGGACACCCTCCACTAGAACAGGTTGCTCAGAACCTCATCCAGCCGGGCCTTGAACACTCCCAGGGATGAGGCTTCTGCAGCTTCTCTGGACAGCCTGTGCCAGTGCCTCACCACCCTCACAGTAAAGAATTTCTTCCTCATATCAATCCCCTCTTTTAGTTTAAACCCCTTGTCCTATCACTATGATGAAGTCATCTTTGAAAGTTTTGTTTGCCAGTGTGGCACTGGCATTTGTTTCCTGGCCTGCCACAGACACTTTCTCAGATATATACACCGTGACTCACCTGAAGTGCACTGGAATGAAAGAAGACCCAGTAGAAGTCACTGCTCTGATTTAATTTTCTTAGACTGTATCAGGGGGAATATGGACCATTTTTAATCCGGTATCTTCTTTGATTGCATTTTTATTCAGCTCCTTAATTCTACCAGTACAGAAATTCTGCCTAATATTTTTTCTTTCATTCTCCATTTAGACATAATAGGATTTTTGTTTGACTTTCACCTGTTTAAAAAGAAAAAAAAAAAAAGTGGTAATGAATTTCTGTTCAAATCCCTTTAAAGAAAACAGAAGAAAACCCCTAATCAGTTCGTATTAAAGACGTTCAGAGCCAATCATGCTGTGAACAATCTCAAGTTTCTAGTGTGGGCTAAAACTGCTTGACGAGTTTGAGGCTGAAAGCCTTGTAGCACAAGAGTGTTTGATATGGAAGTATCTCAGTTCAAACCTGTTCAGGCCTTCTAGTGGTTCAGAGGGAGTAGTCAGTGAATTCTGGTTCATCAATGATTTTATTTTTATTTTACTTTATTTTTTCCAGTCTCTGAAGTTCATTACTGGTCTCACATGGGACCCTGCCCATTAGCAAGTCCAAATTGCAGTTTCCCAGTCAAGTAGGTATGCCTGCTCCTCCATGCTGGAGGTCTTTAAAATACCCCTAAAGATCTGTTTTTCAGCTAAGTGTGTATTTGTTCACAGGCTGGACATAAGAAGAACAAATAGTTTTGCTTCGAAGTCTGCAAGATCCTCCTCTCTTGAGCCCCATTAATGATTTCAATTTTTAGTATAGGATTAATTTTTCATAAGTGCAGATTAGCTCAGCATAAATACAGTAATCAATGTCACATTATGGAAAGTTCCAGCTAGTTTTATTCTGAAAGAACTGAGAGACCTTTGAAATGGAACTTTTCATGGCCTGGTACAAAGTCTTTAACTTTACACTAAAATTTAGTTGTCCTTTGCTAATCTGTGCATAGAGATGCACAGCTATCTCATGTAAGCATCAGTTTTGTATTTGGAAAGCACTTAGCTATGGTTTAGATTTAGGACATTCTTGATGATGTAGCCTCTCTACAGTTTACGTAGTTGTTACACATTAGCCAGTCTAAGAATGTTGATACTTGACTGAAAATAACACTTTACAAACTATTGTAGAGGTAATGAAAGAATCGAGTTGTCAATGGTATTTGAAGTATGCACGGGTTCTAGCACAGATATACAAATACTTTTTGAAAAACTGCTGCTATTATTATGTGTTGTACTCCCAGCTTTCACAGAAAAAGTAATCTGTAAGTACTGTGGGTATTTAGCTCCAGCTGGCAGCTAAGCACTGCTTGCTTGCTTCTCTCCCTAAGTGGGGTGGGGAGGAGAACCAGAAGAAAAAGATAAAATTTGTGGGTTAGGATAAGAACAGTTTACTGGGACAGTAAAGGGAGAGGAAAATAACAACAGTAATATTTGTAACAGAATATACGGGCAATACACAAGACAATTTGCTCACCCCAGAACCTGTTCTGAGCAGTGACCCCCTTCTCCCCATCCAGCTTCCCTCCCTTTACATCCTTATATCCATGTTATGGAATCATACATCTGCTAGTTCAGGTCAGCTGTCCTGGCTGTCTGTTCTGCCAGCTTCTGGTGAAAATTAATTCTGTATCAGCTGAAAACCGGGACATGTACATGACATCAGAGTAAATGATTAGTAATGTGCAGATCATTAAATTTCCATTGACTATCAAACAAGAAAAGTGATTGAATAATAATCATCATTGCAATAAAGCAAATTAAACAAGATGTTTCCTAACATGGTTTATCCTGAGTAACAGGAGTGTGTGAAATGATTCAACACAGGAAGGGAACCTTTAGAGCTTTTGCCCCAGGCTTAATGCCACTGATACCATCTAACTAAATGGAGGTTGTTAAAAAGCACAGGCTCCGGGGAGAGTCCTTACTTGGGTTTAGAGAGTGGTTTATTTTGGTTGCAGCTTTTTCTGTTTATATTCAATTTAAGAGGAGCTGAAATCTTCTATACGTGAATTGAGACAAGATTGTCCATACTGGAGTCTGTTTCCATTGGTGTAACCAAACAAGGCTATAGTCTCAACTGAGTATTCTGCTTCAGTGTGTATAGATAACAAGGTAGACTCATGCCCTGAGTTTATAGTACATCTGGATTTGGGCTACTTCTTTCTCATCTGAGTTTCTAAGAACCTCAGTAAATAGGTGGATATTTGAATTCTACTGTTGTTCATTGGATAGGTGCTGTAACTCACAACAAAATTTGAGGAGAGTACTTCTATACCTCCATATGGTCTAACCAGAATAGCTCCTGGGCAAGAGGCTTCAGTGGTTTTTACTGTTTTTGTTTCTTCTTTTTTATTTATTTTGATTTTTAGCAGAGAAGGTATCTAGACAAGTGCAGAACTGTCTGATCTTCGTCCTCTAAATAAGTTAGTGTTTACACCTGTTGTTCACTCAGGTCCTCTGTCTCCCAGTTCAGTGCTGTACTAGTTTGGGGTACACAAAGTGTCCTGGTTTCAGCTAGGATAGGGTTAATTTTCTTTCTAGCAGCTGGTGTAGTGCTGTGTTTGGGAGGTAGGATGGGAGCAGTGCTGATAACACACTGATGTTTCTAGTTGTTGCCAAGCAGTCAAGGACTTCTCAGTTGTTCATATTGGCCTGATAATGAGAAGGGGTGCAAGGGGGTACCCAGGAAGCTGGGAGGGTACACAGCCAGGACAGGTGAGCCAAACTGGCCAAAGAGGGTATTCCATGCCAACTATGTCATGATCAGCATAAAGGGGGGCCTGGTGAGAGGAGGAGCTCATGGCTCCAGGACGTGTAGTTTTTGGGGACAGTCTGGCTGTACAGCCCAAGTTGTGCAGTTCGGTGAGAAACTGCATTGTGCATCACCAGTTTTGTATATTTTGCTATAAAGTCCTATTAGTGTTATATCTATCTCTCTGCTGTCCCAGTAAATTAACCTTATCCCAACCCACAAGGTTTAGGGTTTTTTTAGTTTCCTTTTCCTCCCCTATACTCCCCTCACCTGCCCCCTCCCCTTCTTCCGTTCCTTACACACTCCCTCTTCGAGAGTGAGCAGCTGGTGGTACTTGGCTCTCAGCTGGGGCAAAAACATGACAGAAAGTTATCCTTATTTAAAAAACAAAACAAAAAAAAGCCCCAAACAAACAAAAAAATCCCACCAAAATCCTAATCTGAATTACACAGAGAGCAGAGGTTGATCTCTCCATGGAAGTTTTAGGTATATCAGTGATTTGCTGTACATAACTGGACTTCTTGTAGTCCAATTCATGTTAATTCTGTAATTCTGTTAATTTATAGCTTTGTGGTTTCCAGGTGCAGCTTCCTGAGTGAGATACAAGTTTTGTATTCTATTGATATTCAGTAGCTGATCTGCTGGATCTGTGAAGTGAAGGGGGTTTTTTGGTGCCCCCTTCCCCCCCACCCCCCGATGATATCCTTAACATTTAAATCTGGCTCAGCTGTAGCTGAAAAACAAAACAAAAAGAAACTACTCTCTCCATAGACAAGTGAAACGCTATTGCTGAAATAAACTAAACCACCAGTCTCATTTTTAAAAATGAAACCTGCTCTGAGGGTCTAACTGCATTGTAACATGGAATCAGTGGCAGCAGATTCTGCATTTTCACTGCCTTCAGCTTGTGGGCGATGGGGTTGACAAAGCAGCAGTGAAGGGGCAGTCTTTCTCCTTCATAGGTCTTGAGAAAGCAGGACCTCAGTGCAGGCTTCTCAGCCACTTTGCAGTGACAGGATGTTCCTCTGGTTTTGGGACACCCACCCCCCTTCAAATACAGGCTGGTGGTGTGTCTGGCAAGTCCTTGAGACACCTGTGGTCTATGTCTTGGGTGGGAGGAGAGCCAAGGTTCAGTGGGAGACATGCTGTTAAAGCGGGGCAAACTTCTGCAGTTGTCATGAATCATGTTTATAGAGCATCTGGTGCCACCCTCTTGCCACTTACAGGCACCTCATAGCAAGGGAGCTTCTTACTGGTGTATGTTGGCACACTGTTTCATAGGGAATGGCTGTGATGGTGGTGTGCATCCCAAAATGTCTTTGGTCAGATCTTCTGTAGGCATCAGAAATAACCGAACAAAGTTGCGTGTGTGCTGGGTTTAGCATGGTGTGCTTGTACCACTATCTGGCTGAATTGGATGCTCGAGTTTGATGGTACCCCAGTTACTGTTGTCTCTTCACACCTCTTCATCCTGACCAAGATCAACAAGCCAAGTGCATTGTCTTATAAGTTTACTGGGGAATATTGCTATTCCTCGTGCTGTAATTGTTTGGTGAATAAATAGGATCTTTTGTTTCAGGCCCAGTAAATCCCATAAATACCCGAAGTATTAGATTACCAATCTTTTCTTTTTTTTCTGAAAAAATAAAATGTTGAGTGTAGAACAGAAGATTTTAGATTAACAATTATAAGTTCATTTTGCCTATGCAGTTTTCTGACAGTTTTTTTAAAGACTTAAAATCTTTTTAAAGACTGCATAATGAATGCAAGATATAATTCTATGATCACAATATTAGATTTCTCTTACTGCTATCTGTGAAAAAATGGGTAACAGAAGTACTTTTTCCCATTTCTTTTCCAATAGGATCTGGTTGTTTGGTTCATCAGTCCCACTGCAACCTCAGTCTAACTTCTGCTTGAGTAAATTGAAATGTGGATGTTTTTATGAAAGCTATAAAGTGTTTTACTGTAACAATAGATCAATCAAGTGATAAGGATTTTTTTAATGAGCGTTTTGTTTTGGGGGAGAAAAGCTTCTTTGTCAGAGGAAAATCAGAAAGCTAAATGAGAAAAATTTCCATGTATAGTGTAATAATATCCAGAAAGAGGCAGAAGATGATGATGATTTATCCCAAGATGTTAAGAATAAGGTCAAAATGCTTTATACCATAAAGTGAAAAGTGTCATCAAACTCTGTAACTAAATGAATATTCTTAATTTATTTTCATAGCTATGGGTACAAGACTTCCTTATTAATGCAGAGATGTAATGTCATCATACAGGTCACCTCTCATATCACCGTTCTGTTCATATTATGACATAGAATTATCTGTAAGCCTATTTGTATGTAAGTGTGCTTTTATATAAGAATAGAAATTGTCTGGATTTCTGATACTTTTATTAATTATATCATAACAACAATTCTGACATTGTTTTTTAAATTCCTTATATTTGCTGCTTTCTAACCTAATACAGGAAAGAAATTTTCATCAACCCCACAGTCTTGTAGTAAATGAAACTCTATCATCTGTCCTTAGTGATGGGCAGGTGGGGGGGCGGGGAAGGAAGAAATGGGGGTGTCTGTGTGGTCTACTTTAATTTGCTTTTGGTTTGGTTTGAGTTTTTTGTGGGATTTTTTTTGTGGGTTGTGGGGTGCTGCTTTTTTTTTTGTAAATTACATGTTTCTTGTTTGATCAGTCTGAATCCCTAATTTGGGTGTGGGTGGGGAAAAACTTGCAGGACCTGGTAACCTTGAAATATAAATATGTGTAAAGTAGGTCACTTTCAGATTATCTTTAATGATGCTCAATCCAAACATGCATAATAAACTTCTGTGAAGCAGTGTCAATTCATAGGTTGTCTGTGCATATTTGTTTTTCAGAGTAATTATATATGAAATATAAAAAATATATATACACGCTATATTAAATATAGGGTGAATCTTTCAGGGCAGTTTTGTCTGCAGAATTCAGAGCAGGCAAATGGAATACTGTCCTGGTTTTGATCCTAGGCAAATTTGGAACCTTTTTCTCCTTTTGTGTTTTCAGTAATTTATCTTTCAATAACCTGCAGAAATATAGTTACCTCTTCTTCATAAAAAGACTGGTGTCCTGGTTCTGGCCAAGCCAGAGTCAACCTCCCCAAGCAGCCAGCCCAGGTGAGCTGAGTCAGCCTGGGCTGTTCCCACACCACCTGATATCACTCCCCCATAAGAGGGGCTGGTTGGGGAGGGGTACTCCTGGTGTTTCCAGCACAGTGTGAATGGTTGGGCCTTACATCATGCAGCTCTCTGTGATGGTCAGGTTGGTAAGGGTCTCTGTGTTATCACTGCATGTGAGTGTAATTGGCTGTTATTGTTCTACTGTCATGGGGCTTCTGTTAGAAACTTGCCTTTATCCCAAGCTAGGGAGGCTTTGGCTCCTCTCTGGGAGTGAGGGAGCAGTGTGTGGTGCTCAGCCACTAGAAAAAACAATATGCAGTGGTCAGTGATCCTGTTACAATAGGTTTTTGAAAAGAGGTAATTCTTGGTTTTAGTTGCATTATTTTGTTTTTAACTTTTTCGTTATAATCAGTTTTGTTTTATAGAGTCACTAATTCAGTTAATGAAATTGCAAAGAATTAAAAAATTACAAATGTTGCCCGTAAAAGCATGCATTTCCTTATGGATTTGTAGCACTGCACTAGGTGAAGCTGAAGCTGCTCTCTAATTCTTGCTTAGCTGTTGTTTCTCGCTGTTGTATCTATAGGGAATTGCTTTCCCCAAGCTATACCGTATACAGCTGTCACTGTTACAGTCTTGAAGTGCGTTCCACAGGCCTGTTACCCAAACCAGTGCAGCACCTTTCACCATAATACAATGAATAAGCTCAGAAAGGTTCACTATAGTATGCAGTTACTGTCACACACTAGGAAAGCATGTAGCATACGGATGAAGCAAGTCCATGTTAATATCATGTACCTCTATGATCACACGTTGTATTGTTATTCGTGCTTACTGGTACAGATAATACTGAATCAAGCCACTATTTCAACTTAGTGGGGCAAGACAAGAGGAAAAACTGAAGGCCACCACTTAACACAAGTTACGTTTGTAGATGGTAGGCAAATCATGCATAAACTTAGAGATTTTAATACCAGGAAAAGAACGCGGTTTCTTCGTGTGATGCTTGGTGCTATAAACAATGGGAAGAAATATTTGTAAAATTAATCTGTGATTTTCTTTGCTGAATATAAACTGAAGTAAGGTTTCAACATGTGTGGACTTAGACTCTTAGCTGTCATGAACTGCTTATCTCGTGAAATCTGAATGAGATGCATTGCTGTCAGAGCACATGTCAGACCCATAGCTATCTCTTGCAGAACTGAAATATATGTGTTGCACTCCCTGTGACAGAACCACCATTCTGGACTTCTAGTATTGATAATAATTTTTCTAGTTAAGATTAGGGAAAATTGTAAGATAAATTATTTTATCTGATAGAATGAAGGTATTGAAAAATGAATGAAGAACCAATTTTCTAATCATACTCAGTTATAGCTGAACTACTTCACATAAAATTGAAGTGTTGTATGCAGCATCCTTAGAAAAAGCTTTTATTAGTTAACTCTGGTAAAATCAACAGGGTAGAAACCTCAGAGACAAAGTGAGTGTTGCATAGCACTAGGTACTGGCAGCAGGATGAAATGGGATCTCCGGAGTTTGTACTGTTTCTTCCAAGGTGACACCAAGATACATCGCTAAGGCAAAGCGAAGTAGCTGGAGCTGCTGTTCGCTGCACTTATGTTGATTTATGCTGCACTGTTTTAAGAAGTGTTTATTCCAGTTAGAGAGACTTCTGCCAGTTAACTAGAAATCAGATAGCTGCTACTCTTCCTTCTTAGTACTCTATGAAAAAACACAGGCATGAACACGATCCTAAAGTACTTTGTTCAAGGAAAAAGCATTAGAGATGAGGAGGAATCACTATCTTTTCAGGCTGATGTTTAAACTTGTTTTTCAACTAGTTGACTAGTTTTATAAATAAATAATAAAGATGTATTTTTATTGGGTTGCTTGTGTAAACTGCATTCTCTAGGTTCGGCATTCAGCTTTTGGCTTTTCCTGTTGGGAGCAGTGATTGTCCACAGTAGGTGTGTTCTTGGAAGGGGAAAATGGGTGGCTTGGCCTAATCACCCCTCTGCCTTGGATCTCCTTTACCATAATTAAAATGGTTGTGTTTTATCTTTGAAGCTTCTGAGGCCTAAAGGATGGTGTAGCGAATAATGAAATAAAAAACGTGGGGTTTTCTTTATGAGTCTGTAAATCATGCTTAATAGCAACTGTTTTTCTTGGGTGAAGAGAGAACAGTAGAGAGGAAAGAGAAGATGAGATTATGCTACCTTCCCCTAGCATCTTGTCAATAAAAGATCCTTATGTTTTCCTCTGTTCAGGTTAGAAAATTATGAGCCCTATTTTTAATCCCCAGTTCACAGCAGCTGAACACCAGGTAGTTATTTCTAGCATCTGTTTGTCATAAAGTAAGGTATACCCTAAAGAGACACTCTTCATAAACACTGAGCACCAGAAATACTGTTCGTATTAAATTGGACCACATGAATAATACAGAAGTCATGAATTTAAATTATTACTGGTATTTGGAGAAAATGGCAGTATTTCAGCCATTAAATAACAACTTTGCTTTATTTCTGGAAACAGAAAGTTATTAAGTTGTAAATCATATTGATGCTATGGCTCAGATATATTTCTGGTTCTCAAACCTTCCAGACATAGTAGTACTGTGTTGTGCTGCAATTGTTTCTTCAGGGGTCTTCAGCCCACATCTGTGAGATGTGAGCCATTGCTGGACTACAGTGGCAATGTTTTATCATAGTGGGTTGAGATGTCGTTGTTCGTGGAGCCATTTTTGAGGTAGGTTGTCTAACCCAGTTTGCATTTGATGCTTCTACAGTCCCGTAAGTGGTGCTATCAGAGCAGGTATCTAAGGCTAACTGGGGTACAATACACAAGGTCCTATTGTTGCAGGAACTTTTTCTCCCTGATCTTTGAATTTTACCTGTTTTTGTACCCCTAACAGGGTAGGACTAAAGCTTTACTGGATGATGACCTATAATAAATATCTTTGTAGTCTGTAGTGCTCATTGTTTCCCTTTCCTATTCGCGCTCTCCCTTCACCCCTCAATTTGCTTTCCAGCTATGAAGTTAAGTTGGGGTGAGTTGGAAAAACAAGCATTGAAACAAGTGACTGTTTGTTGATGCGTTCTGTAAGGGACATTTGTCAGGACGTGGAGGAGGACAAGAGGTTTAATTCAGATAACTTAGATACCAGAAACCAAAAGCTTCCCTTCTCCTCTTTAAGAAAAATGTCCTGAATGTTCCTGAAAGAAATCGTTTAGTCTTTCTAGGACTTTGCTTTGTAAAGGTAGAGGTGTCTTGCACAAGTATCAAAAAATAAATATAGGAAGAGCTAGGAGATACTTCTGGTTTGAAGAGTATCTCTGCTTCATATTGTTTGGTGGAAAATTAACTGGATATAGTGACCATAAAAATAGAAGTTTATTAGTAGTTTCCAGCAGGTCTCTTGTTGCTTTGATTCCTACTTCAAAAAGGAAAGCTCAAGAGAACATATAAAGATCTGGTTAGAGAAAACTGCACTGAAAAGCTCAGACTTGAATTTGTAGGGTTTCACATGTCTCTTCATCAGAGGTACAAAAAGACATTGGAAACCAGACTGCTAAGCAGGGGAACACACAGATATAGAAGAGTTTCAAATCCAGCATGACACAAACAAGGTCCAACAGGAAAATGCCTTTGGAGAGTGAAAGAAGCGCAGAGCAGCACAGGAAGCTACATGCTGGAGCTCAGGCTATGTACAGATAAGGCTTGATAACAGTCAAACTGACTTAGACCTTGTGAAAGAAGTCAAAGCAAATAGAAAACTGTTTTTCAGCTCTCTCTATAAAAAGAGACTAAAGAAAAGCCTTCTAGGTGTTATGGTGGGAGAAGATAAAGAGTAAAAAATGAAAGAATGTGCTTCACATCCTGTAAGGATGAATAGAACTGAGCGTGACTTAAAAACAGGAAAGAAAAAGCGTGAGAGGGAGGGAAAGAGGAGATGCAGAGTATTTTGCAATAGGATTGAATGACCTTGAAGTAATAAAAAGATGAGATTCACTGATCCAAGCTATTGGACCACTTTTTTAAAGAATTAAACTCATCCATTTCTGTTATGAAATGCAGGCTGCTACTTTTGAGAAAGCTGTGATAAAAAACTCGGGTGGAGTGGGCACTCAGAGTGCTTCTAAGTCGCCACCACCGTGGTGTGTCTTTGGGATGGGAAAGTACAAACTGAAACTGAACTTGAGGCAATTATTTCCATAGATAGGACAGTCATTGCCATTAGATGAGCCATGTTGTAGAAGAGTCACCTGTAATAGTGCATACAGTTCTGGTCACCTATAAGCCAGGAACATAATAAACCCAAGCTGGGGTAGAAGAAATGCTACAAAGATGATGGAGATGAATTTTCTCCTGTTCAAGAAAAAAAATACCTAGAAGACCTGTGCTTTTTTTGTTTGGGTTTTTTTAGGTTGGTTTTTTGTCTTTTTTTTTTTTTTTAATCTAGTAAAAGAATCTGAGGGGCTTGTTCTGGTAATGGAGCATTAAACTAAGAAGCATCGCTGCTACAGAAGTTGTTAGGTAAGGTGAAATTCTGGTGTCACTGAAATGATTTTTTGGTTATGGGGGGAGAGGGAAGTTAGTCCTATCATTAGTCCTGTAATTAGCAAATAAGCCATCTATCTTGTTTAAAGTCATGGGGATTGCTGTTGTTTTTTTCCTACATGCAAACATTCGTATAACATTCATATCCCAATATATTATGTCCACCAGGAAACCACAATTCATGTTAGTCTTTCTGCTATGAAGAGTGCCTTTATTTGAGGAAAACCAAGTATTCCCACATTCCTAAAATAATTTGTCCATTACCCCTTTCCTCCCTCGCAAATGCCTGAAATTTTCCCAGCTTTTCAAACATTAAAGTTGAAAGTTAACTACTTTTTTTCTTAAGTCATAATATTCTTTACTCCATCACATAGATTTGTATGAGCCACATGAAGACAACAGTAAGACTTGAATTGTTCCACAGCCAAGCAGAAGATAAAATGGAAATATGGACTAGTTCTTCAGGCTAATTAAATCAAAGCCTTAGCAAGGCAGCTACAGTTTAGATTATGATACTTCTCAGAAAATCAAATTAAAAATAGGTTAAGGCCCCATTTTGGTGTCACATCATGTAAAATACTGCTGAAGCCCTGCTCCTTTATCCTTAGCTTTCTTGTGCCATTTTTCAATTAATCTTCCCTTTACAGAAAATAAACATTTTAATAAGCATATACAATAACACCAATCACTGATGGTAATTACTCTAAGTAAAATAGCTATTTTTATTGCAGGAAATATAAAATGACAATTTTAATTATGTAAAGTCTCTAATGCCTTAATGATTTTAGCCCATTTTCCATGTTTGTACATGAAAGCTGGCTCCATATTTTTACTGTTACCAGAGTTACAAGGAGATATTATTGGGCTTTAAATGTTTATTGTCGTCTTAGCAAAGTGGCTTTTATTTTTTGTTTATGTTCTAAAAGCTTGGCAGAGTAGTGGCAATCCACACTCTAATGGCTAATCTGGGTTAGTGCCAAAAGAACAGCAATAGCTACAAGCACAGAAAAAACCATCTGAAGAGTAAATGCCAAATTAATCCCTGATGTAACTCTCTTTGCCTTTGTGCAGTTACGCTAGAGAATACATTTTTCACGGTGTCCATCCTGTTATAATCCATTATCTTCTAAAGGGCCTTGCATATATCAGGGCAGTTGAGCACGCTGGGTTCAGACATTGCCTTTCTATCCAAAAGCATTCCAATTCACACCGCCAGTTGTGGCTTATGTGCCTTACTATTCAAAACAGCTAAACTCAATCTCCATGCTGGTTTTGGCTGGAATAGCATTAATTTTCCTCACAGCAGCTGGTATGGGGCTGTGTTTGGGATTTGTGCTGAAAACAGTGATGATAACACAGGGATGTTTTTGTTACTGCTGAGCAGCGCTTGCACAGAGCCAAGGCCTTTTCTGCTTCTCACCCCACTTACCCTTGAGTAGGCCGGGGCTGCACGAGGAGTTGGGCAGGGACACAGCCGGGACAGCTGAACCCCACTGACCAAAGGGATGTTCCATACCTTATGACATCATGTTCAGCGTAGAAAACTGGGGGGAAAAGGAAGGGGGGGAGTGATGTTCAGAGTGATGGTGTTTGCATTCCCAAGGAACCATTACGCGTGACGGAGCCCTGCTTTCCTGGAGATGGCTGAACACCAGCCTGGCCAGGGGTGTGGTGAATAAATTCCTTGCTTTGCTTGCGTGCAAGGTGATTAGTTGGTGTCTAGGGTTAAACATGACAAGATCCCATTAAAAAACCTAAATTATTTACACCCTCACAGATGAATTTAGCATGTTATAACTTCCTCTTGAATGCCATAAAACCCTAAAGAAATAGGTAAGCCTGATGAAGTTAAAATAGCTGTACATATTAATGGTAAGACTGATGATTTTTTTTGGCTGTGCTCAATACTGAATGCTACCATTTTGATACTTTTTTTCATCTTTTTTTAAAACTTATTAGCACACTTCTTATTTCCACAAAACCTGAGAGAGAGTAGGTAAGGTGACATATGGTTGCTACAAGCTAAGTTCTGTTCTGTAGCAAACAGCAGTGTGCCTTTCCTCTTTCTGCAGGGTTTTAAATTCATTGTGCTCCACCCTTGGCAAAAGGAGGAAGAAGAAGGAGGGTTCAAACTCCATACAAGGAAGGCTTTGAAAAAAATTGGTACCTTTTAACAATGATACACTGGGGGTCTGAGGCACCCATCTCAATATTCCATCATTAATAATAATTTGACTTCATCAAAAAGTGGGCCACAATGCCTTATGGGTTTAAAACAAGTTTTTCTTCCCCTCCCTTGTGTTCTTTCTCTATTCAGAGGTGTAGTATCTCCTTGGCTTCTCTCACCCTAGTCGGATGTATTGCCGAAGTATAGTGTAAGAAATTCTTGGTTCTCTTCTTTCTGCATGGGCTTTCCCCACTGGTAGCTGTTAGCTATAGTAACTGAATATCTCTGTTCAGTTTTCTGATCACTGCTTGTGGACATGATGCTCCCCAGGCAGGTTAAGTCTTTTAGATCTCTAGAAATCTCTTATTTTTATATTCTGTTTTCTGAGTCTGCTTTAGATAAATTTTCAGCAGTGCTATCATTTCTAAACAGGGGCACCAGAGCTTGTAGTAACTGTCCAAATGTAATATTCACATTTACTGTTTCCACTTTCTGTCTCTATTACTACAAACAAGCTTGTGCCTTATCTCTCAAAAGTTTTATCTAGTCATAGCCTAGTCTTAATCCATCAAAATCCTGGCCACATTCTTTTCTGGGTTTGCAGTCATCCCTTTTTGAGTTGGATTTTATTGGGGCATTGATGCTGTTAGGTAAAGAATTGTTGTGATCTCCCAGTCATTCACTGGCGATCATGATATCATGTATGTCTTGAGCTGCGTATTCTTTGATGAGCGTTTTAGCTGATCGATAGTTATTTTCCCTATGTAAGTGAGTAACATTTGTTCTGAATTCAGTGTCGTGTGCAAAAGATTTTCTTTGGAGATAGCTGCCAATATGATTTGGTTCAAATGCCATCGTAAACTCAGATTTCCGCAGTTGTTCTAGTAATTCATCAGGCTTATACCTGTGCCTCTTGGGGAACGAGATCATATTTATTCTCTGGAAATCTATACATAACCCAGTGACCTGCCTGGTTTGGAAATCATCATTACATCTTTTCCTAATGGCTGTGACATACTATTATCCCTTGTTTAAACATTTTTATCTTTTTTTAATTTTAATTTAGCTTTTTTGAAATAGTGATTTACCTGCAAGATTGTCCTTTACTAAGATAGGTTCAGCATAGGAGATGAATGCAGCTCGTGTCTTGTTCTCCACAGATGCCATGGAAATGTCCTGGATTATTTCCAATTGCACTCTGTGGTCGTGTGGGGTTTTTGTGCTTTCCTTGCTCCCTTTGCTAGCAGTGATGTTCTTGATTTCTTACCGTTCGAGATCTCTCTCACCCTTTACCATTTAAACATATTCATATTTTAAATGCTGGGATTTTACAGCTCTGTAGTCTGGTTGATGACTGCAGCCTAGGCAGCCCACTGAGCCTGGCAGGCTCATTTTGTCCAATATGCTCCGTTTGTGACCTTGCTGTTAGGGAACAGGAGGATGGCAGAAATTGAAAGTAACCCTTTGTTTGTATGTCCTGTACTCTCTGTGTCTCTTACTAAATTGTTACATTAACCCATCTGGGATGCTCCATCCAGAAATCAGTTGGTCATTGACCCGGTAAATACCTCTCACGCCCCAGGCTTTTCAGTCTGAATGCTTCGTGTTACTGTCTCTTGCTGCTTTGGTCCTTTGTGTTCGCCTTCCTTTGCAGTCCACTTTCTTTTGAGTGCTAACTATATTGGACTCTATCCTCTGTAGTCTTGAGCGTAACTAATAATCAATCCAAAAATGTTTGCTTCCTTCCTGAGGGGATGGAAGAAGGCAATAGAGAAAGTAGTTTTTTCACAACGTCCACGTTTCCTTGCTCTGTCCCACTAGTTTGGAAAAGGAAGTAGAACCACCTCCCCACCACCTCTCTCCTGGGTGACATTCTGAACAGAGAACAGGAATATGCTTCGAATGAAATTGCTATTGGAAGGGTTGAGTTGATTTTTAACTGTTCAAAGCACTCATGTGCAGAAAGGTTCTAAGGGGTTTTCTGTAAAGCCAAAATCATAGAAAAAGTGAAACACCGAAGATCAGAATGAGAATGGCAGTTCTGTATAATAGTCTAAGTGGGAGAATAAAGAAGTGTACTACATTGTAAGAATGAAATTCAAAGTGTGCCTTATACTTCATAGAAATCTTCCTGGTCAGCAAGTAAGAATTATAAAAGCAGGAACATAACTAAGAATTGGGAAGGGGGCATATTTGGCTGTGCCACAGTATTCAGAAGCTTAATCTGGTGTTGCAGATTCAAAATTGTACTGGTGAAAATTAGGCTGTTGGTAAGGAGGGGAAAGAAAAAAATGCTAAACATTATTTGGGATTTATAAACAAGAATGGTGTGTTAGAGCCTGGAGGTAATAGCTGCTCTTCACTCCCCAGTGGTCATGAAGCATCAGCAGGATTAATACTGTATTATTTTTGATACTACTCCTTAAGAAAACCAGTGAGACTCTGGAGGACAATGGCCAAGGTGAGAAGAATTTTCAGATTGCACTGAAATTAAGGAATACCAGTTAATATATTTTGAGTTTGAATGTAACTGTTCATGAGTATAGTGAAATCCTACTCAATACGTGGAGTCAAGATAGTGATAGTAGTTGAGAGGTAAACTGGTGAAACTTCTTTCTGTCTTTTGCCCTGTGACTAGAATAATGACACATTAAAGACATAAATCAGATGAGGATGTTACTAAAAGACTCTGTGTGCCCTTTGCAGAACAGTATATGCTATGCTGCAGAATTGAGAAGGTTTGAAACTGTCTGACATGGTTTCCACAGCACTCCATAATATGTTAATTGAGTAGCCCCATAAACTATTGCCAGAATTGTTTGTCTTTTTCCTCTTAAAGAACAATTTCCTTGGGCTAATCATTGGTAGGCACATAACTGATTCCTCAAAATAATAATAATATATAATATTAAAGCATATATAATAATATCGATCTGAAAAATCTCTTTAAACAATGTTTTTCTTAGGTAATACTTTCCATCTTGGGGAATGTTGATGGTTTAAGATTCACATAGAGCTGAACATGAAGCACAGTGATATAGTGGTAATCCTTCCTCTGAGTTCAGTGAGCTGTGGAGATGACATAAAGTGGGAGATATTGCTCTGTGTTACAACTAGAGCAAACAAAACCTGGCCATGACTGTTCCAGTATTTTTAATGGTTGCTGGTCATTCCTCCCTCAACTATACAACAATTTAAGTGTTTGTTAGCTGTGTGTTTGCAGGTCGTGCCACACACGGATGTGGGGCTAAATTGGATTAGCACTGGAAGACATCTTTTTAGGCTGATGTTCCTGTCATTCCAAATATTGCACGTTCTTAGTGCATTTGGCCCCCAACTGCCTAAAATAAAGTTTCAACTGTTTTAAAACTCTCAGGTCTGTCTAGAGCCATTTGCTTCCTAATGCTTCACAATTCTGACATCATAAGCTCAGATGTATTTTTAGTACATTGATCATTGATGATTTTTTTTTTTTTTTTAACTTGCTAATTTATATTCCTAAATTATTTCTGCACCTCAGTATGTAACTCTGATCTCCAGCACTGGAGGTTTCTCCTGTTACCTCAATGTTCCCTCACACTGTGTTCTCAAAAATCACCTGTATTTGGTGTAGGCCTGATACCAGTACCTGAAACTTTCCCTTTTGGTTTCAGTTGTGTTTAAAAAGGTTTTTCTATCACTGCCTGTGATTTTCATTTTCTTACTCTCTTTGGTACCTTTAGATTAGAGGAGTATTTTATCACACTTTCTCTTTAGGTGTACTTGTCCTCTCTTCTAACAGTGTGCAAAGACTGATGTGTCTGCCACGTGCCTCAGTTCCCTGTCCCCTCTCTCCTCAGCAATTCTTCTCTGTGTTGACTCGTGACTGGGGACGGTAGGGCTTAAAAAGCAAAGTGCTTCTTTTCACTGTATCTTCTGCCAGCTACTTTCAGTTTACTGATCAGTTCTCTCTGAACAAAAGCAACTGACAGATCTTTGATCTGGTCGACTGCCTACTTTCCTTTTCCTGGTAGTGTAGTGATGGAGTTTTTGGGATACAGTTTGGGAATGTCTGTCTTTATTGTGACAGAGATGAGTATTAGTCTGTCAACAGATTCATAGCTGTCCTCCCCAGATCTCACTTTTACTGGAATTATTTTTTTATCTAGTAAAATTAGTCTGGTCTCCTTAGTTAATATGTAGATGTTGTTCTTTTCCTTGAACCATTATGGCATCATAGAGTTTTAGGCCATCTTCTAGAGAAAAAAAACAACCCTCTGTTCTTTTCAGTTGCTTAAAATACACATAAAATAAACCAAAACATTCCATTTCCATTACCTTTAGCCACAGTTGGCACTGTATCCACACATAGCACTGACTTGCTATGTTAGTCTTGGATGACTCCTGGATCTTGTTAAGGACATGCAGAGTAAAACAGTAAGTGTGTTGTTTGGTCCTCACTATTTCAGTTCTCCTGGAAATACAGTCCATGGATTGGAATGGGGGAGTTCATAGTAAAATATATAAGAATTTTATTTATCAATTCAGGAAGAGATACAGGAGAAATGAGAATGATCTGCTGTTAAATTGTTTGGTTTCCAACAGAATTAAATTAAAACACCTTTCTATCTTAAGTCCAAAGCCATAGGCACTTGATACGAAGTTCTAAACCTGGCCTGGAAATAAGGTTATTGAAGTGAACTAGATGGGCTCAGCACACAGGCTGGTTATACCACTGAAATACACCCCAATGATAGATGACAGTAAAATTTTTAATGAAATAGCTCCTGATCTCTCCCACCTTGCTGTAAGATGATCTATGAGCCTAACATACAGGAGGAAGCATTGCTGCTACTCAGAACGAAAGAACAGAGAGCTAAGTTGAAAAGTGGAATGAGGAGGGTGAAGAGCGCTGTGGCTTCTTTGGCAATTTGATTGTACATTAAGCTGAGATACTAATTCTCATGAAAGCAACAAGTCCTCTAGATAGCTTTATTGTTAGAGCTTAACAGTGCAGAAAAATAGAAGATGAATGATGTTAAGATTTTTCTTTTATCACTTTAATAAACTTCTCTGGAGTACATCAGTAATCCACTCCACAACTTCTCCCACCCCCTCATCCCTTCAAATCCATGTATTCCACACTGACTGGTATAACATATAAAGAATGTTACTACAAAGAGACTCAGAAATATGTAAAGATCCCTCTGCCTTCTCTGAATATGTTAAAATAGTCAACAAAAACATGGTAATTTTGCCTGCAGTTCATTTGATCTAATATTAAATTAGCTGCTCTTGGGATATCCTTTTTTTTAATCAGTCAGAACACATTTGTACACTCACATTTTTCTATGGGGTCCATTAAGAGTTAAGGAATTGAACAGAACTGCTTCGAGTAGAGATGAGGGACTTCCCCACCCTCCCTCCCAGATAATTTTGACCTTGTGACATTTTGGTCATCAACAGGATGAAAACTACTTCACTGTTTAGAACCAGGGCCATCACTGGTGTCAGCCTCTTAGTACAGTGCTGAAAACTCCATTGCTTCTCAAAAATCCCCCGAGTCAAGCATATTTGTAGCAGTTCTAGTTTGAAAAAAAAAAAAACCCAGTACGTAAAATTCCTGGAAAGAGGCAAAGTTAAGATGAACTTTATTCTTAGGGCAACCCCGTATGAGAAAAGGAGAGGGGCGAGGTGGTGAGAGGAGCAAAGTTGCATTCGGATGTAACTCGGAGGATTTTTTAATTTGAATTTAACAATAACTTGTATCTCTGTAAAATATATGGTAAATTTAATTGGACTTGCATGTAACCCTGAGAGGAGCAAAAAGACTCTGAAAAACAAGAGACATGTATTTAATAATCTTTTTATTTGATAAGTAAGTAAACTGCTTGCTGTAACTGGATAGTCAAGGGATAGCAGATAAGTGTTATTTTGTCTAAATTAGAAAAGGTATAGTTCTGCACTTCCATCGTTTTCTGTGATTCTGTATTAGCATGGGCCATCTCGCAAGACAAGAATCTTTATAGTAGTGGAGGCTGTTAGTTATGTCATGCTGCTGTAGTATTGAAATGTCATGTTTTGTGTTAGGTCTAAAAAGTGAACATATATTATGGACTTCATTTAACTGCACATCCAACCCCCCCCACGCCCCCCCCCAAAAAAAACCCAACCAACAACCAACCCCACANNNNAAAGAAACCCAAAAACTATACACACTCTGGAGAAAAAAAAAAAAAGCCCCTTGAGTCCATTAACTTCATTGCATGCAATTCTAAGAGAAATAGCTTTGGATTAGATGGCAATTGAAAATCCCATAGGAATGGGTTAGCTCATATACATGCTACCCAAGAGAAAACAAAATTGTCACATATTTTGCTTAAGGTGTGGGAGGAAAAATCAAATCAAATAGCATTTTACAAGTGCATGTAATAACTTGAATTTAAAACAAGATATGTATTATTCAAGTAATTCTAAGCATGGTATAGTAAATTTTTCATGAAGGTTAAGAAAAAAAATGACAGAAATATCATTTAAACTGAGTGTTTTTGATGCTGAACTTGAAAGTGGGGGATTTAATAGAACTTTTTTTAATATGACGAGTCTCAGATAACATCATATTTGGCAAAGTGCTTTATTGGTTTTTGGATTAGAGTTTTTTCATAAATTTTTCTCCTCAAACTAATAAAATTCATGTAGCTGTCAGTTTGGATTTGATCCCTATTTTGTTTTGCCTCAACAGTGTAATCTCAATCAGTCTAACTTATTTTTGTGCTGCATTTACAGGGTATAAAGATGACAAATCATTCATGTCTCAGTGCTGGTATTTTATCAAAAGTTTGAATGAATATCAAGGCTGAGGACAAGAGAGAAAGATGAGGCTCAGAACAACAGCAGCTGCGTGACAACACAAACTGGACAGATTCTTCTGTCTTTATACCACCGCTTAATACTGCATCGTCTTAACAGTCCCATACAAATCAGCTTTGAAGTACAACCTTGTTTGGCCAGAGCAAAGGTAGCAGACTCCACAGGGAGGGTGGCTAGTGGGGCATTATGTCTAGAACTCTGTGTGTGTGTGTGTGTCTTTGTTTTAGCCCTCACCTCGCTCCCGATTTGTGTGTAATTTCTGATGCAGCATTTGCACCTTCTTTTGATGTTAGATTCCTTCCTGGTTTGTGACCACTGGTGAAAGGCGGGGTGGTGGTCTTGAGATACAGCAGAAATCACCCCAGCTATATAATCTAAACTAAGAACATGAAAACTCTATGTAAATGCATTTATTCTGAGTACTTACTGTTGTATTGGTTTTATATAGATTTTAAATTCTTTAGGAAAAGGGACCATTTTTTTCCACGATATTTTTATGCAGCATGTGGCAGAATGAGTTCCAAATCTCAGGTGAGACATCTAGGTGCCACTGAAAAATGCTATAATAAGAAGAATTAAACCGTGATAGCTTAAGAAATGTGAGTTTGCTTTTCTAGGAATTTCTATGCTTATTTTTTCTTCTTTTTCTTAAAATAGGCTTTACCTCAACTTTCTGATTCAATAGTCTTTTACTTCTGGCATGTAAAATGATGTTGAGAAGACAGAAATCCCCTGAGCATCATTTGTTGACCAGGCAAAATGTTTCAGGGGAAGAAGTTGCAGAGAAGCATTTTTCAATTACAGTTTCTTAGTCCCTAACTTGTGATGACTCATAAGCAGGCAGGAACGTTAGCAGTGAATTTATCCTTTGAGGGTCCATCTCATGTGGTATTTGAGATGATTAGAGAATTAGGAGGAGGGATTAATGTGAAATATCAGGCACAGGAACATCTTGTGCCAAAGTTGGAGGATCAAATATCAACCTTTGGAAAGCAATTGCAAACTCTGAAGCAGAATTATAATGGTCTAAATGAGAAGGCTGAAAAGGCTAGGCATTTATCTGTAGCATTGGTAAAGGAGAACCTGGGCTTTCACAGGAAATGGAAGTGATAGAAAAAAATCAAGTTAACATTAAGAACTTGAGGCTGCTTGGCATGAAAGCGAAGAACTGGATATAACTAAAACTAGGGACATGATGTAGGAGTTGCTTGAACTTTGCGTTTCATTTGCTGTAGATAAGGCATAGAGTTTTACTGTGTTCCTCTAACTATCTTTCTGCTGTTAAAATAGATATATTTGACAATGATTTTCATAGAATCATAGAATGGTCTGGGTTGGAAGGGACCCCATGGATCATAGAGCTCCAACCCCCCTGCCACAGGCAGGGCCACCAACCTCCAGGTCTGGATCTACACAAGGTTGCCCAGGGCCTCGTCCAACCTGGCCTTGAACACTTCCAGGAACGGGGCATCCACTACTTGTCTGGGCAGCCTGTTCCAGCACCTCACCACTCTTTCTGTAAAAAAACTTCCCCCTAATATCTAATCTAAACCTTCCCTCCTTTAGCTTTAGTCCATTCCCCCTTGTCCTGCCATTATCTACCCTTTTAAAAAGTTGAATCCCCTCCTGCTTATAAGTTCCCTTCTGGGAACTGGAAGGCTGCAATGAGGTCCCCCCGCAGCCTTCTCTTCTCCAGGCTGAACAAGCCCAGCTCCCTCAGCCTTTCTTTGTAGGGCAGGTGCTCCAGCCCTCT
>VZTU01021245.1:0-46643 GCA_013400835.1 Zapornia atra | reverse complement strand
ACCAGTTTCTTATCCACTGGATGGTCCACCCATCAAATCCACATCTCTCCAATTTAGAGATAAGGATGTGGTGGGGGACTGTGTCAAAAGCCTTGCATAAGTCCAGGTAGATGACATCGATTGCCTTCCCTTTATCTACTGATGCTGTCACTCCATCATAGAAGGTCACCAGATTGGTGAGGCACGACCTTCCCTTGGTGAAGCCGTGCTGGCTGTCCTGGATCACATGCTATTCCTTCATGTGCTCCAACATGTCATCCAGGAGGATCTGTTCCATGATCTTCCCAGGCACAGAGGTGAGGCTCACCGGCCTGTAATTCCCTGGGTCTTCCTTGCTCCCTTTCTTATAAATGGGAGTGACGTGACCTTTTTTCCAGTCCCCAGGGACCTCTCCTGACAGCCACGACAAGCTTTGGTGAAGCTTTTAATGCAACTCATCTTTAGAAGACAATAAATTAGTACTGATGTAAATTAAAAATATAGGACAAGAAAATCACTACTACTGTGTAAGGAAGAAATACCTATTCTTTCATAAACTCATCTGGGGAAGTACAATCTGCATCTTAAGAGTAGAACAGTTTCTCACTAATACAAGAGTTTTGGATGTGGTCAGTTGACCCTGGCCAGAGACCAAATGCCCACCAAAGCTTCTCTATCACTCCGCTCCTCAGCTGGATATGAGAAAGTACAAATGGCTCGCAGCTGAGATAAGGAGAGGAAGAGATCGTTCAGCAATTACCATCACAGGCAAAACAGCCTAAAAAAGTCTAAAACTGGAGCAGAATAATAAGAAATAAAACCAAATCTTAAAACCACCTTCCTTCCACCCCTCCTTTCTTCTCAGGCTCAACTTTATTCCTGAATTCTCTACCTCCTCCCCTTGAGCAGCTCAGGGGGGAGGCTGGGAATGGGCATTGCAGTCAGTTCATCACACATTGTCTCTGCTGCTTCTTCATCACACATTCTCTGCTGCTTCTTCATCACACATTGTCTCTGCTGCTTCTTCCTCCTCAGGGGGAGGACTCCATGCTCTTCCCCTGCTCTAGCCTTGGGTCCCATTCACAAGACACAGTCCTCCATGAACTGCTCCAACCTGAGTCCTTCCCACAGGGCCTTCCTTTCTTCACAAACTGGCCGAGTGTGGCAGAGTGTGTCTCTTCTACAGGGTGCAGACCTTCAGAACCAGTCTGCTCCAGCATGGGTCCTCCACGGGGGTCACAATTCTCCCCAGCAAACTTATTCCAGCATGGGCCTCTCTACAAGCTGCAGGTGCTGCCAGGAACTTGCTCTATCATGGGCTTCCCGTGGAGTCACAGCCTTCTTGAGGTATAACCACCTGCTGCAGCATGGAGGTCTCCACAGACTGCAAGTTCGATGTCTGCTCCTCATCGTTCCCCATGGGCTGCAGGGGAATCTCTGCTCCAGAGCACCTCTTTCCCCCTTCTTTTCTGACCTTGGTGCCTGCAAAGTTTCTCACATCTTCTCACCCCCTCTCTGGCTGCAATAAGCTGCCACTAGTTTGTTTTTTTTCCTTAAATATGTTATCACAGAGGCATTACCACCATCACTGATTGGCTTGGCCTTGGCCAGGGGTGGGTCCATCTTGGAGCTAGCTAGTATTGGCTCTGTTGGACCCAGAGGAAGCTTCTTGCAACTTCTTGAAGAAGCCACTCCTGCAGCTCTTTCCCCTGACTCCCTCCCCCTTGCTGCACAAACCCCAAATATTGGGCTTTGATTGCTAAACTGTCAAGCTTTCACTTTCAACTTCTTCCTAATGTACAATTGTAAGTATCTGAAAAGAATCTTTCTTTACAGATTTTCTCAGAAAAGCCTGGTTAGAGTCTCGTCTTGACTATATCCCTTGTCAGTAAAGTCTTCTGTGTTGTAATATCTTGCAAATGGGTTTGCAATTTCTGATCTTTTTCCAAAATGTGTTAAACCCAAGCAGAAGCAGGTAATGTTAATTGCTGAATGTGCGTAACTACAGAGCTCCATTGATAGGTACATCTCTTCTCATATAGCGATCAGTATTGCTGGACCAGAAGTACTTTAACCTAGACTTTCATCATCACATGAGGGTGTGGTTTTGCTTTTTTTTTTTGACATCACCTATTTCATGTCACTGAACATGCAGACTTTCCCTAGAAATAAGGCAGAGGAGTGAAAAAACCCAAAATCACCACTGCCAGACTTCTCAGAAGAAAGCAAGCAGAAACAGAAAAAGTTGTTATAGATGATAAATGGTAAAGAACACAGGTAGTGATAGGAGTAAACTCTGGAGATAGATTTTTCTGAGTGTGTGGAATGAAGGAGCAGTAAATACATGTAAGGATAATAATATTAAGGCGTGTATAAAATAAAGAGTAAATGTTTCAGCATTTCTAAGTTATAAATAAATAATGGCAATAGTATGTGATGTAGTATTTGGGCTCATCTCTTAAAAATCACTTCTTACAAGGGAAAAAAAATCTACTGTTTCTTCAATAGGGAAAGCGGCATCGTATCAAATACCATTTCCTTTGTCTTTAATCATTTACATATTACTAATGAATTAGGACTGAATTTCTAGTCCAGTCCTTAAAAGTCTGCCCTTCTCTTTTCTCTCCTTACCCTGTGCCTCCCCCCTCTCCTCACCCCAATACGTATGCTGTTCTAATTTTAAACTTTCACACTATCAACAATCTCCAGAAATAAGCAAGTGGAGAGGAACTGAAGTACAGACAAAAGTGACTTCAGTTCACAGAGTAGATCCAGCAGCTGAGCCCTGACCTGTGCTGCCCCATGCCATTGGGTGCCACGCTTGGATGACAACTCTTTGGCAAACACACATCTCCAGGCATTGAAGTGCTGTATTACCTACAGAGAAAAACAAATCACATGGTGGTCAAGAGGTGAAATCTGAAAAATCACCTAAGTAAAATGTTTCAGTGTTCTTAGTCATTTTCATATGATTTGTTGAGGTCTCGTTGCGTTAGAAGTGCTAGAAATGGCAGTGATGGAATGACAGACTGAAAGGATAGTAGAGGCAACTACTATCTTTCCAAAAAGGTTTTCCTCATCACTGGGATGAGGTATATTGTAAATATTAAGGGTATATTGATGTATATATCCAATAGTATAGGTGTATTATCCATGCCAAGCTTCTTTAGTGGGTTGAAAGTGCTTCAGCTCTTGGCCTGCCAACCTGGCTCATATTTTTTTATAAATGCTTAAGTTCTCTAAAGTCAGAAATATTTTAAACAATTTTTATACCAACTTTTCATTATTTAGCATGAAAATGGATTTACTTCAAAGAATCTTCTTGCTATTTTCCTAAAATACGCTCTTTTTTTTCTTCTGAGGCTAAAGCTGATTTATACTGTCATGAGCTGTGAAAACATGAAATTTCTTTCTAGCTGTATTGAAACTAACAAAGAAATGAAAATCCACAATATTTATGTTGCTTTTTAGAAAGTTGCTATCTCTATATAATGAATTAGGCACAACTAATTATCTAGGCACCACAACTGTGAAGTTTTCTGTTAACTGAACTTCAAAGCTTTCATGCTGACTTTGCAGGAGAGTGTGCATGCTACGATCATCACTGTGCTTGTCTGTTGCTTTTAATAGTGTCAGCAGTAACATGAGATATGCACTGATTTCCTTAATAGAAGCTGGAGGTATGGGGATCCTGATGATAGTAATAGGTTTTCAAAACCTGCCTGAAGCATATACAAAACTTAAATGACACACAGATACGGTCAAATTTCATTTTAAAATTCCAGTTATGAAAACTGGGTCTGAAAGTGCATTTTGAGTCAGACCCACAGGACAGACTTTTTAACTTAGCAAGGCTGTTCCCCTGGTAATAGGGACTTACTCTTTACCGAAAAATTTAACAAGGTACTGTTGTAAGAAGAACATATGTTCTGTGTTTTAGTGGAAACTTCATCATTTTAAGCCTGAATTTCTCCCACAAATGTGATTTTTCTAGATTATTCTGTGTGTGTAAAGGAGACTAGAAGCTCTGGCAGCTTCCCAGAAGGTCAGTTCTTCAGCCAGAAGTAAAACCAGAGAATGAATTCTCTGCAAATAATATATGTATATATGTTTTTTCCTCCAGTAAGCACATGATTTCATGCTTATAACTTGAAGATACAGTATTATTTCCAAGTTGAAAACTTTTCCTTTGCCCATTTGATCAATTTCTGTAGATTCTTCTGTACTCTGAATTTTCCTTACGGGTATTTGTAATGTTTTCCAATGCAGTGTTGGGTGCAAGTTTAATTAACTTGTTGCTTATTTTCCTTTCTGCTATTCAATTTGAATTTTAATATATTTAGCATTAATAATAGTCTCTGCCTTGAGGAATTTACAGTTAAAAAAAAGAAAAAATGGGATATGCACAATATGTGACTGGGAACATCTTATTTACAATTACAAACCTGCCTCTTGCAGCTATTGTGAAAGCACTCTACTGTAGAATGGGGCTTGAGTGGAAGGCAGTTAATAGCCAGGCTTTAACACAGCTTCTTCCTTATGCTAGTCAATGCCTTCAGAAAAACGTTATTGACAATGACAATAGCTACTCAACGTTCTCACAAAATTTCTGAAACATAAATAGTATCTCAGGAGGGTTTTTTTTCCCCCTTTACTTTTTCCATATACCCTCTATTTTTCATTTTCCCCCCCGTACTTAAATTGGTGCTCTGATGAATGAATGGATGTACATAGAGCACTGATCCTTGTCTTATTAGCCTCCTGGATCTGATTTTATCTCACTTAGAGACAGAATTTGGCTGCAGCTCAACACTTGCTGCTGTCATGCATGTTACTGGGCATACTGAGAGCTACTTTGTCACTGTAATGGATTGCTGGATTGGGGACCAGGTCATCCCCATTCAGCAGAAAGAGCTGAGCAATGTGCATACTTTTAAGGACAGTGTCCAAGCTGTTGACCTCAGTGTTCTCTGCAGGGATGGTGTGTCCTGATGTGCTATATTGAACTTGTACACTCTTTGTTTGTTAAGCACTGACAATTACTTCCACTGTAGCCAACCTGTTTCTGGGTTCATTTCATCCTGAATTTCTGGGCTGTGACCACTTTGCTTCCACTTACATTTAAAGCTTAAAATGCTGTTGATAAGGGGACACTGGGTTCTAAGTGGGTTCATTTTACCAGGATTTTAAAAACCTATGCCAAATCTAACCCACAAGCAGTAAACACAAGTATTTGAGAAGAGACTTAATGTGCACAAAAGAATCGCGCTGACACAATAGCTTTCACTTGATGGAGCATGTCTTGGTGTGTAGTTTTCATGCTTATCCAAACTTATAAAGTGGTAATTTTGAAACTGCTTGTGTGTGGAGGTAGGAGCTGAAATTTGTTCAAGATCAGGTGAGCTTAAGGCAGAGAGGGGATACCTCACCTGACACTCAGCTTCCTAGATGACATTTGTTTCTACTGATTAACCACTGTTAAGCTTACAATAGGTTGCATTTACACAGCCTGTACTAAGGAGATACTGCTCGTAAAGATGTGGTAGTTACTAAAGACCTATTAACAATCTTGTTTGCTTGAATTTAAAATGTGTAACCCCTGTTTTGATGATGCTCTTCCTCTGCTCCAGCTTATGCAAAGGTTTTAGCAATGATTACTTTTATGCTCAACAGTTCCCTTTGTCCATTGCTTTGGTGGTTCAGTGGTATGTTTATAATTAGAAAACTAGTATTTTTGAAGTTTACATTTTAAGATGCACTAGCTCAGAGGCCAAATGTGGGTGAGCTAGACAGCTTTGGCTTCAGAAATGCATGGGTGCTGCATGCCCCTTTTCTTTGGGGGGAAAAAAGAATCACTGAATCATCCCTGCCAGGCAATTTGAGCAGCTATCGTTGCACAGTTGGACTCTCTTCTTGGACTTTGAGTAGTGAAGCTTACTTTGTGTCCAGCTGTCAGAAGATTTTACGGATCATGCCTGTAATTTTTCACTTGCCTGAGTTTTCTGCTGTTTAACCCTCACTTCAGTGATCAGGGCTGCAATCCTTTTCAGGTTTTCTTTTCAAAAAATGCCTGGTTTGCCTGAAAATGTTCAAAAGTGGTTTTCTACACTTAATTGAAATGCTTTTGCTTTCTTGCTCACTTTTTAAAGTACCCTGGAATAGATGACTGCATTGCTGGTTCCCACTCTGGCTCAGGTGCGGTCATCACCTGTGGTGCTTTCTCTGGGTTTTACTAGGAAACCCAGCATAGAGTGTAGAAATATTTCTGGTGGGGGAAAAAAGTACTCTAGCAAGTTATTGATTCTCTCAAAAGGTTTTGGTTTTGAAAGATTAAGAACTTAAAGAACAGAGGTTGAGTTGAAAAATCCATAGTTATGTCCATCCAGGGATGCTCACCATGAATATGGTGCATATTGAGCTATGCTCAATCTAGCTCAGACTTCCTGTGCTTCCAGAATTGGGTCTAGTGAGTGAAACAGCTTTATCCTACTTACAAAGCTGCTTTCACATAGGAAGACATCAATTTTAGCTGTACTAATGCGTAACAGATGTCACTGAAACAGAGCCCTTTACCCATGTTGTGTGGAGTCCCAACAATGAGCCACCCTAATCAGAGTTTTATACAAGGCAGAAAGGAAGTCTTAATTAGTTACCCTCCTGCCCCTTAAATCTGCCCTATTATATACTAAATGCAATGTGATTGTTAAAGCTACACTAGTACAGTGCACCAATTGGTATGGCATTGCTTAGCTCAAAATCCCAAACTGCAAGTGTCATAGTCTTGTCACTCTTTTCAGCAAGATGTCTGCTAATCAGCAGCTCTAATGAGTAACATATAACAGCACCACATTCACACGCATACTATTAATTCTTTAAGTGCTTCATTAGTGCTCTGAGTCTGGCTTGCTTTCTTTTCTTCACAGCAAAGAATGAAGTGGGAAGAATTCTTGCTAAGGGCCTGCTTTGCCAAAGCAGCTTGCTGAAATTACTTCATTTTATTTTTTTTAAATTTTATATTTATTTTCTTATGTTACAGAATGCTGGAGTTCAAATTAAATAGTGTTGAAACAACAGAATCAAGTCCACTCTCAAAAGCTTTGTAGTCAGGGCTGTGAGAATTTTGCATTCTGGCCAGCTGCTTTAATACTGAAATGGGACCCATTTTGCAGACTTGGTATTGTAGTTGGAAACTGTTTCCTGATCACTAATTGACTTTTGAGGGGCTAAAAGAACATAGCAGGGGCAGCATGACTGAAAAGGTTATTAAAAAGAGTAATAAATCAGACCCCTCAAAATCAGTTTTGGTTGAAATTACCAGCCTGGCCATTTGCATGTTTCAAAGTGTAAGATTTTTAACATTTTTGCCCATGAGAAACTTGTAATACTTAACATGTAGGTGAGGATATTTGTCCAGAGTTGGCAGTATAGAAGACAGGATGCCGAATTGCACCGACTTCTTGGCTTCTTGTTTCTTCCTGAGATATTTTCTTTTCCTTACAACTGTTCTGTAGATTTTGTGGATAAGCTGCCATCTTTCAGTCAGCTGCTGTTGGTTAGAAATGAGCACTTATTCTAGTTGTCCTTTTAAATAATGGTCTTACAATATCATGCAGAAAGAAGCATAAACGGAAGAAGGTGCAGGAGGCATCTTAGGGAGTTAAGTTTGGCAAAAATGTTGGAGCAGTAAGATGGGAGAGGGAAATCTAGCTAGCTCAGAGAAAGCCTAAAGGCGTTGGAAAGGCAGCTTGTAATACAGTTATCCAGAACCTATGCTAGTCTATGGGCTTGGGGAGGTGTTGAATTTTGGGTTGGTTTTTTTTTTCTTCTAAACTCCTTTGGAACTTGGTCAGCTAAAAAAATAGGCCCCAAGCCACCTCCTGACTGGCATTAACTGTATTCCCAAAGGTAAAGTGGTATCTTTATTCTTTTTCTCTGCTTCAGCTCCTTTGCTTCTCGTGCTCTTTTGTATCCCATGTTCATAATTTATCAGTTTTCTCTTTACAACTTTGCTTTCTATTTCTGTGACATCTCTCTGCTCTGTTTAAATATTTTTTTTTTGCCTCCACTGCACTTCTGCTTTAGATAATGCCTCCCTTCCTCTGCTTATTTCTTTTTCCATCCTCTGCTGCCCTCTCTGATGACTTTGTCTCTTTTGCTCCCCTCCTTATTTGCTGTTTTTTCCTTTGCTCCTGTTTTTTTGATCCATTGCTGCACAGCTTTTCCTGCTTTCTTTATTGCCCTTTTTCTATCTTAATTTCCTTTCTTCCTTACATCTGGTAGTATTAAGACAGCCTATATCTTAATGTGTTTTCATACCACTGAGATCAAGGTAAAATATTCAGACCAATGAAATTATATGAGAGCTGGAATTAAAGGCAGATTTCTTCTACATTTCTCCTCATTTTCCTCTCTGAGGATAAGACAGAGGATCAAAACCCTCTTGTACATCAAAAGTGTTTTTCTAGTTGTCAGAATGAGTTTTAGCAGTTGATAATTCCTTACTAAGTGACCAAATGTGCTTCCAATACATTTGTGATTGACCTCAAGCTACATCAGTTTTAGATACATGTTTTGCTTGTGTTACATTAGCACCTTAAAATCTACAGTGACATTTGAGAACACCATTATATGTGGCTCTCATAAAACACATTCCTGAAACAGAGATAAGAAACACAATAAGAAGTATCCCCTTGGATACAAGATCAACTAAGTAGATCTAGAGACAAGCTTTCAGAGATTTTTGAGAGCCAAATGTTTATTAAAAATCTTCCCCAGCTGTAAGGAGAGGGGGAGGTGAGCCAACAGGAAGATGAGAGATGAAAATGGATTTACAACAAATCTAACAGGAGCCCTGACCACAACAGAACAAAGACAGACTGCCGAGATCTTTAGTCTCCAGCTCCGGTGGCTTTTTATCTGCTTGACTGTGGAAGGTCTTAGTGATGAGGTTGTACAGTTACATTATAGGAAACTGTTTTCTTCTGCTGTGGTGCCTCTGCTGAGGAAGGCGCCTGCTTAGGATGTGACAGAGTATTGAGAGGTAGGGCTATTTCGTGTTGCCCAAGTGCCTTCCACCTTGAAGGAATATGAAAATACGTAGTTTGTTCAGAAGGCTCTTTTTTGCCTCTCCGTAATAGATTCAAATAAAGACTGTAGCTTAGGGCTAACCCCTTCTGAGGCTTAATATCCTTAAAATAGCAATTGTTAGAAATAGCCTTGATTTCTTTCAGTCTTGAAGTGGAATATCCCTAATACCACACTCTTACGTAGCACTTTCCTTCCATCGTTTTGAAGAATTTTACAGGCAAAATCAGTATCGTTAGTCAGGGCTTACTACCTTACACAATAAATGTTTAAATCTTGTATAACGTTTTTTGCAGTGCTCCTTGAAGCAAGGGTGAGATCTTGGCCTACCTGAAGTTGGTGGCAGAAAGCCCCATTAACTTCCAGTGGAGCTAGAATTCCACCCTCAGAGCCTGTCATCTATTTTATTTTCTCAATTCTTAATACCCTGGAAAATTGAATCCACTGAAGCAATGTCCACTTCAGGCCAGGCTCCAGGGAATTCAAGCTGAAATTCAGCCCTCAGAGATGTGGATGGATCATAAGCTTATGCCTTCTGGAAAATGAAGGAACAAGGGGGCACTGTAACCCCACTATTTTTTCTTTAAACTCTCTAAAAAATATCGCTCAGAGAGAGGGAAAAAACCCCAACCAAAACAAGGAGCATTTCTATAAGGGATCCTGGTTCATAGTCTTCTAGTTCTCTTTCAATACGCTGTGACTAGCTGCAAGAGAGTTCCTCTCTCCTTGTCCAAATATTTCAGTGGTACAACAGGGTTTGACAATGTGGGACTGAGATGGTAACTGAACTTCATCAGTTTATTGGAGCTTGTCATTTCACATTATATAAAGAGCAATAAAACCAAAACAAAATGCATGAATAAAAAAAAAATTGGTGTGTATGTCTAAATAAATATGTATCTGCTGTTTGGCTGTAGTCTAATCAGTTACTGGCAAAGTGGTACAAGTTACTTGATTATCTAAATGACACTGTGGTTGGGTCAACCTTAATGGTCAGAAGCTCAGAATTTCTTGACTCTTTCTTGTAAGTTCAGGTCTCATGGCCTTTCCATAAATTTCTCTGGTTAAAGCCTTTTTATTTTTGGTACAAAATGGTGACCATAATGGCTCTTTACAGCAGTTTAGACCTCTGGATGCATAGATTTGTTTTGCAGTCACAATTGATTCTACTGTGTTAATAGCCCCCTGCGTGCTCTTCTTATGTCCACATCAGCATGTGGCTTCAGCGCCCACAAAATTGTCTTGTGGCCAACCTAAATCCTTTAAAGCAGGATTTAGTAAATTCTACCCTTAACTTTTTGAGTTTCTTTAGCCTTTTTAATCAATCTAATCTGCTTTTAGCCTGGAGAAGAGTAGGATGAGGGGGGGACCTTATCACCATCTACAACTACCTGAAAGGAGGTTGTAGAGAGGTGGGTGTTGGTCTCTTTGCCCAAACAACAGGTGATAGGATGAGGGGAAACAGGCTCAAGCTGCACCAGGCTTGGGTCAGATTAGAGATTCGGAGAAAGTTCTTCACCAAGAGGGTTATCAGGCATTGGAACAGGCTGCCCAGGGAGGTGGTTGTCACCATCCCTAGATGTACTTAAAAGACAGGTAGATGAGGTGCTCAGGGATACAGTTTAGTAGCAGACAGGTACAGTTGGACTCGATGGTCTCAAAGGTCTTTTCCAACCTCATGATTCTGTGATTTCAATTGAATCTTGCTAAAAAGTAATTTTGTATTTAGTGGCAGCCTAGGGACTGTTCCTGAAATGTCTATTTTTCATAAAAATTGCTCACTGGATTAAAGCAGAACCCCAGCCTGCCCCTGAGAAATCTGAGCCAAGCTTTGAATTTTGGCAGTGCAGGAGTTGGCTGGCGGTGAGACAGCACAGCAAAACCAATGCAAGTTTCCTTCTCCAGACTTCCATTTGCTTTTTTCCTTCCCAGCTTCCTTGGACAGTGAGCTTGAAGGGAATTCACATAAGTACATTCTGAGAACTGTCCAGAGAGTGTGGGTGGATGACTGAGTTTCCATCCCTGTCCAGACCTTTCAACTAGTAGCAGGAAAGATGCTGCTTTTCATTTTTTTAGGAGTAAAGAGCTAAGTCTTTGATTATAACTTGTAGATTTGTGATCATTTAACCCTAACCCCTTTGAGTTTACTAAAATTTGTCTTTATTGACTAGTGCTTTGGTTAGGACTTATATATATATATTATTTAATCATTGTTGGTTTCATTTAGCCTTACTGCAAGTTCTGCATGGTGGTTTCCTGAACCACATCACTGTATGGAGATTCTCTCTCCCATCCCAAAAAACTTTGCCATGTAAATGAAAAATATGTTATTTTTACCTAGTCAAATTCCAAGCAGAAAGAAATGCATTAATCCAAAAAGTGAATCTGGTTAAAGTGCTGCTCCTGCTTGGCCCTACCACTTTGAATGCTCTGGAAGAACAGCAAGAATTTCTCCTACTCAGAGGTTAAGGTACAGAGATACTGGGGGTTTGTTTGCAAAGGAAAGTGCATAAGAAAAAGAAGCTGGTATGGAGGGGAGAAAAAAAGAGTCATTCTGTGGCTTCTGTCTCAGTTTAAAATTGTAAGTGTGTCGGTTCTCATCATAAGGGTTCAAAGGGTTAATAGAAAGAGGGATTTTCATTGCATTGTGCACAGTACCTATGATAGTCTCAGTTTAAACTTTAAAGGACAGGTGAAAGGAGAGAGAGGGAGCTGAATGCTTGCCTTATATATTGGAGAAATTGTTCATTCGTGTGAAATGCTGACCTCTGTCATCCTGCCAAGCTGACTGGGCCCTAGGGTGAGAGGCTGCTTGAGTGCTAGTTGGGAAAATTAAAGCTGCCTGGGGAGTAGTTTAAAAGGACGATGTCAAGGTTGGTATACCCAAAATCTGACCTATCTTTTTTTTTTCTCCCTCTTACATCTCTTTGAAAAGTTCATGTCACTTGGTTTTATGTTTATAAAAATCTTTTTATCTAAACCAAAATGCTTCAGTTGCTATTGAAGGCTTGTTATCAGGAGGCAAAGTTGTGAGAGCTCACTGTGGCGATGCAGATGTCAGGAAAAAGGAAAGATCCTGAAATAAAACACAAGCATGGGGACTGTCTTTGAAATACATAATAATTAATAACAGAGAACTAAAGTTGAGATCAATGAAAAAGAGTAAGGATAATTTTTACAAATGAAAATATCAAAGCAGATTCAAATTTAAGTTCACAAGATATTAATTCCATTTATTTTTATTCTAATAGATTTTTATCCCAGTTTTATGTGCTGATTCTTTCTCAGTAATACTAGTTGGTTATGTATGATTCCTGACATAACTGAAAGATACCCTTCTCTCTTTCTTTTTTTTTCTTTTTTTGCTTGGTGGCGTAATTAAAAAACATTATATCAGTATCATTTTCTTCTCTATGATAGTGTCCCAAGACCTCCATCACTATTATAACCTTGTTATGCTACTTGCTGTAAAAACTGTCACATAAGTATTGCACCTACATGAATAATTTATAATTTAATTGGAAAATAGATGAAACAAATACATATGCACGTCATAAAAGGGGAGTGGGGGGGAAGAAAGATGGCTAAAAGTAGTAAAAGCAAAGAAAATATTTTTGATACATAATTATGATGGTTTCCCGGAAGAAGCAGGGGGAGAATAAAGCAACAAAAGCCCCTTAAAACCTGAACTCTGAAGACGGCAGTTCAGCACTGGTTTACCCTACAAAATTTCAGAGCCCTCGAATAAGATTGTCATGCAATATACTGCATGATCACAAGAGGGCGGCGGGATTTACACATAACGTGTTTGCTTTAATGTTGACCTTTCCAAACTTTCATGAGTTTGTCCTATTTTCAAAAAAATTTTCCTATAAACTGCTGGGCTCACTTCTGATTTCCTTCTCAATTCTGAAAAACATGCAACTACTAAAAACCCCAGGTATGTCACAATGTCGTTCCTAGCTCCATCTCTTTCTGTTGGATAGCCTTTTCTAAATCCTGGAGGAATAGATGACCTTTCTTCACACTGTGGGACAGGGCAGCTCTGAATAATAGGAGAGTGGTGTACAGATCTCTCAGTAGCTGGTCCTGCCTCAAGGATACAGGACTGGGCACAAAGCACAGGAAGACTCTGGGAGATAATCAGTTCCTCTATCCCTTCCCCACCCAAACTGTCACAAATTGTGCTGTGACTGGCGAATATCACTTTTACAAGGCTTGAAGGATATACCGAATTCTAGTACTTGCTAACAAAGATGATGACTGGGGAAAAAAAAAAAACAAACAACAAAAACAACTAAACCCACACCTCCTTTTTGCAAGACAAACCTCTACAATAATAATTTATAATTTCTCTTTGTAGCCAAGATTTCCCATATCCTCTAAAGCTGAGTAAAAACCCAGGCAGCAGTAAAGAAGCTGTCTTGGTTAAAAGACATTCTGCCTCCTGCCAACAAGGCTATTTAGTGTTTATCTCTATTACATCCATCTGTAGCTAATTGTATAGTTATGGTAATAGTGCCCTCCAGAGGAATTTTAAAGGAATTATAATACTCGGAGCTAATAGAAAAGATGTTTTAAAAGTGAGTGCAACAGGAAAATGGAATATTATTAAGATGATAAAATACTTGAACCTCAGGGGAAAAAAAATCTCCATATCAAAGCTCTTTCTATTTTGCATGTGCATTTACATCTAAGAAAACCATATCCTAGTTACAATAGGCTTCTTCATAGCCTGATAGCAAACATGAAGTTTGCATAACTCCATTTGAATCAAGGATATAAAAGTAGATCAACCAAGCGAAGAACGAGCTATCTGTTCCTAGTCTGCAACAGACAAGAACAATGTATTATGAGTGGGCTCCAGTGGGCTCCTCAGTCTAGGATATGTGGACTTTTTCCTGGATTTGCTGCTATTGTGTAGGCTGGCACCGTTAATTGAGGCACTCAGAAGTAAGTGCAGATGGTCAAGGAGTTCTTTGGATGAGGTTGTTCAAGATAAACCATGCCTGTATTCAGAAATTCCAGCATAGAGTTTTTTTCGTGGACATTGGTTGTACTGTGCAGTGACACTATGCCTCAAAGGAAAGGCATGTTGCTGTGGTACAACGTGGTATCTTTTTTTGACTGTGTCCCAGAGGCCTGCAGTACAGCCTTCTGCAGCACCTTCTGCAGATGATACCTCAGCACCTGTTGGGTGTATTTAAATTTTCTTGTGGGCTTTTGGTTTGGGTTTTTTTTTTGTTTGTTTTTTGAAGGTGCTCAACCTATGGGGTCAAGATGTTTTGTTATATCTTCTGAAACTCCTGTTCCCCCCGCTCCCCACCCTTAAAAAAACAACCAAGCCCTTAATAATCAACAAAATGACAGTGAGTTCTGTATTCTTTTGCTTTCAGGCATACCCCAGGCGTGTGTTTGAACTGTAAGCTGCAGGTTTGGAGTCAGGAGTCCAGCCTTGGAGATTTGCATCAGGACAGCTCCCACACTGACGCTGCCAGAACTGGAAGGAGCAGTCTGGTGTTCTTATTCTTGGGATCAAGTGGATCTGGTAAGTTTAGCACCTCCTTGGGAAAGAAGGGAGGTGGTTGTGCTGCCTGTGATTTTCTCTTCACAGTGGGGTCACCGCCCTCCGTCTATAACATCTACTAAACTGAGTTTTCTTATTTTGCATGAAACTCAAAGGACAACGCAAGGCTCCCCACAGCTGGTGGGGCAAGATTTTGCTGCCGAGGGTAGGGAATGTACCTAACCCCAAAGGTTCCTGGTTTTTCCATTTTCCCAAAAAACTGTGGTGAAGAGCGTGTCACTCCCTGTCTGCGTTCATGTTGTTAGTGCATGGTGGTTTTGGCCATCTTGTAGGCCATGGTGGTGAATGGTAATACATGTTTATTTTATAGCAGTTACCCACCATACCCAACCAAAAGTAGCAGGAGATTTGCTGAGAGAGGTGGTGGAGGCCCCATCCCTGGAGGCATTCAGGGTTAGGCTTGATGAAGCTCTGAGCAACCTGATCTAGTAATGATGTCCTTGCTCACTGCAGGGAAGTTAGACTAGATGACCTGTAAAGGTCCCTTCCAACCTACTGCATTCTATGACTACTGTTTTTGTAGAGACTATTGAACTTTTTGAATGAGGGGTTGAGTAGAGGTCTTGCTTTTCTCTCTTTGTTTCCTAACACAATACTTGCCAGATGATCTGATCTCATTGTGAGCTGGCAGCCTGTCCTTGGAAGATACCAGCCACCTGTAGAGGCTATTGTGCATAGATATGAACTCCTCCTCTTTCACTTTCCCCTCCTGACTTCAGCATAGTTTTCTCTTGCCCTCCCCACCTGGGCCTTGCAGTTCTCCCCAGCCACTGACTGTATAGGTGTAGCATCTCACCTGTGATGTGAAGCTGACTCCTTTCCTGGCAGCGATTTATTCCTGCGCTTGAGAGGAAGATGGAGGAAGATGGAGGAGGCCAGAGGAGCAGAAACAGTAAGGGTTGGCTGGGCTGCCCAAAACAGTGCAAGGCAGAATGCAAATCTAAGTCATGGCTACTGCAGTGGGATTGTGGCTATTGCAGTGGGATGAGTACCTTTGGTATCACTGAGTAGGGTGTACGTTTACTGCTGTGGAGGTGCTGCAGTGGGGGTATCTTGCTGAGCCCCAGTGGATGCACCTCACCTGTTCATTTCTACAGCTCCAATAAACAGGGTCTTCTCTGTTGCTCCTTTGGTTCAGGAATACAAAAAACATCATTAGCACAACCACAAGCAGGATAGCACACGACCTGACACAGCAGAGAGCAGTTGCTATTGTAAGGATAATCTGTGCAGGTACTATTGATGGAGAACTTCCTTTGGGTGATCAATGAAGCTGGACTCTCAGCGCTGCATGTATCTCTTCACCAGCCACTCATTCATGGGCTGGTCCAATTGTGGTGGAGGGCTGCTGTGAGCTTAATTTCCATGTAGCAGTTTGCAGAAATATGTTTTATTGCAGGTAAGCAGTCCTTTTGCATTATTTATGTGAAAATTCAAGTAAATTATTGTTGGCTTTCATCCTGCAGGTAAAGTTTTAATGAAAACAGTAATGAATGCTTTGCTGGCATGCACAGGCAACCTAAGTATGCAGTCAAATTAGCTATCTAAGCAGATGCTTTATATCCTGAATTGCATATAAGGAATGCTGTTCAGTTGGTTTAAAAATATATATATACACCCACAAACTATTTTTTTAGCTGTATGTTTTAGGGTTTTATTTTAAAGCAAGTGTTTCAGTTGTACTGTGAGCAATAAAGTCAGAAGAAAAATGTAAGAAGCTATCCATGTGCACGAAGTTCAGAGAAAAATCGGATATATTGCATTATTTAAAATACTGTAGTACAACAGTATCTTAACAGTATATACACTATTGCAAACATAAGCAAAACATCTTTGTGGAAAGAGAAATTGAGACAAGCTTGATACTGTATAAGCAAACCCTGTTTTGGCTTTAAATGCCTGTATTTTTGTGTCATTGATTTCTTTGACAGTAGAGTTGATTCAGATGTCACACACATATATTTAGAGTATATTATGGCTTATACTATAAACCTAGCATAAGATTTTCTAATTTCCATGGTTTTGCCGAAGATACCCATGGCACTGATAAGAGAAAGGGATTCAATGCTACTAGTGAGTCCTACATCTGAATGCTGAACAAGCCACTGAGCTGACATGTCATCTTAACGAAAGGTCTGCTCACAGCACAACCCAACAGGGCTGTAAGTGGGTCTTTACCATTTTCCCTTCTCTCTTAATGTGGTCACAATCCATACTTAAGTAATGTCCTCTTCAAGGCAGTCATAACGTTAAGAGCTCCTTGAGGCAGCGTGGTTAGGCTACAATAGCAAAGTCACTCTGTCTTTCTTACCCTGGTTCAGGTCTGACGGAGTGACTGAGCTGTTTTGGGGTGTCCTCTGCTCTCCTTCCTGCTCTAGCAATCCTGTAGAGCCCCATGCACCATGAGCTGTAACAGGACAGTGTCTCAGGAATGAATGGCCATAAGCCAGGTCACTAAACTTTCCGTAGGAAAAAGCCTGCTCTACTGGCTAGTGAGCTTGCCTTAACAGTGTGGTGGTATCACAAGATGGTGTTTGTATTTGTGCAGTCTATGATATGAACAAGTTCTGGAAGGTCAACAAGCCCTATTGAATTTACTGGAACGACAAAGCTGAATTTCAGAGAGCCATTGAGCAGGCACACTGGACTGTGGAAGACAAAAAGAACAGCACAAGAAAACAGTGGGGAAGAAAAAATCACAGAAGGTAAGAGAAATAGAAGAAAACAGGACAAAGTGAAATTTATAAAGCCATATGAACAAAAGCTTTGGCTTTAAGCACTCTTCAGCTTTGGCATGTTTGACTCTCTCAGCTGAAACTTGTGACATGACTTCTCTGAAGCATTTAAACTCTTTTCTGGGGTCACTTAGTATTAAGGCATTTATATGTATATGCGTGTATTAGGCTGTTGTAGAAAGATGTGTATATACATGTACACACATATATATGAATGTGTTTATATATGTGTATGTTTACATATGTATATTTACACATGAGCATTCATATATGAGAGTGTGTGTACGTGTACATATAGACATAAAAATCTGCCTGCCTATCTTATTTTAATTCTGTATTTTAAGATGGTTGTGATAAGTTTGTTCTCCATTTTAGCACTTAATTTTCTCAGTAATTTGATTTCTTTTTAAAGCTGGGTTAATTGTTTCTGCCTAAAAAAATAAAAAGTTGGTGAAGTGTGCTGTTCCTTTCAGTGGATCAAAGTGCAAAAGATGTTCAAATAAAGGGAGAGATTAAAATCCTCAGTGTGCATTTAGTCATGGCTAGCTTTGCAGTCTGTACACGCAGGCTGTGGAGGTTGGTCTTTCACAAGAGCGTATTTCAAACCTCAGGAGGGTGTTGGTAACTTAGTAACTGCGTATATTATACGTAGGTGTCAGCAGAGCCTGTGAAAATGTTTTCAATGTAAGACAAAATGTTTTCTATTCATTTTTCTTGGAAAAGTAAAACTTTGATCCCCTCCCCCTCTTCTCTCTCTGTCCTTTCCCTGACTTTTGCTCCGTGTGAGCAAACAGAGGGTGAGGAGTGTTTTCAGAACTGAAAAGTCCTCTTTGCCCTTTACAGCAAACGCCTCCTTTACTGATGAATCATTTGGCAATGATTCAACCACTGCATTGTGTTTGTTGCAACTTTTGTTTTCTTTGTACAGCAGTGTAATTGCCGGGTTTTACTACACTGTTGAGACGGCACAATCCTTGCTCAATGGGAAAGCTCCTGAAAAAGAAATAAGGGCTTGTAGCGCAACATCCCACCCCCCACCCCCTCCCCCAGTCTTAACTTCCTTTTGTGAACAGAACTGTTGTTCATCTGCTGCTTAAACAAGAAGATCTTGACATCGCTGGCTTGCTTTCCAGCAGCACGTGGGAAAGCCCTGTGGTACCTGTGTCACGGCTTTGGTGCAGCAGCGCTTCGGAGCGCTGATCTAAGAGCCGTAGTATCACACCGTCCTCACGCAGGATCTCAACAACCATGACTCGCTCCCGTAACGGGCAGCTTTCTGACAGAGGCCGCGTTTCCCTGCAGACAGCCCTAAAACTTGATGGCCAACTCTGCGTGCTTGACACGGGGATCTCCGTTCCCCGCCTCGCCGTTTCGGCGGAAGGACAGTAGGTGGCACTGGAGAACAGTGGCACAGGCGTCCGTCGCTGTTATGCAACGGGGCAGCCTGCTGGCTGGCGCTCCGTTCAGCCGGGTTTCTGGCCCCACGGATTGCCGAAGCCTTCAGCCGCATCCCCCCCACCCCCCGCAAGCCTGTTCTTACCCGAAGCCCCAAGGCTTCGAATGCAAAGGTATGGTTTGGGCAAGCTCCAGGCCGCGTGTGAAGCAACACCGAGAGCAGGAGCCTGCTGAAGGTGCTGTTGCTTCATCCTGGGGTGTGTTAGAGCAAGTGTTCTGCCAGGTCTTTACCCGCCGCTTTCTGTCAGGTGCCGGTGGCTCTGCCGCTTCTGCACGACTGCATCGAGTAGATGATTCTTCCTGAATCTGAGTGAGACACAGGCTCCCGCCGGTTGGCGGAGCAGCGAGAGTGTCTAATGGAGGGAGAGGAGGCATCCCAGGGAGTATCCAGCTTTCTTTGTCTCTAGAGATTTTGTCCCACACGCCAGCAGAAGAGGAGGAGGAAGTACTTAGCAGTTCTATGAGGAATTGGGGTAGAAAGTGACTCAGCGGTTTCCTGCCCACTACTTCTGTGGGAAACAGAAAACAGTAAAATAGTGGCCACCTTAAGGGCATAATAAAATCCCGAAAATGTTCAGAGTTTCCCAAGAAAAACCTTCATAACCATCTGGAAATCGCTGCGGGGAGACAGGAGGACGTGTCCCAGCTCAGTGCGTATTCCGTGGATAGCTGTCTATGTTTGCTTGGGAACATGAGCTCTTCCCATGCATATTTCCTGTGATTTCTCCATCCTCCTCCTTTAACTGTGTCCAGTCACTGAGAGATGAAGCAACATCACACCGCCATAAACTCTGAAATGGCAGCTCCTAAAATTGGTGTGTTCCTCTCTCTCTCAGGATGGCTTCACAGTAATCACTGGTAATGACTACAGTGCAGCACAAATGCCACCAAATAGTTTGTGGAGCAAGATGACATTTTAAGGGTTGGAGAATACATGAGGGGAAAAAAAAAAATCACCTTTCATCGACCAAAATGAGTTTTGTCCTTGGTTAACTGCTTTTAAATCAGAATTACATCATTGAAAGCTTTTTCTATACTTTGAAGGGCAGAGTTTCCTTGTAATGCTTTATCAAACTATTACTTATATCCAATGAACCAAATACAGTTATCTGAGATTAATTATTAACTCTAAATGTTTTATCCTTATCTGTTCAGTCTTACTGAATGGCTTTTTATAATTGAAATATTGTTCTGTTGATACTGACTCCCCCACTGGTTTTGAGGAGGTTTTCTTGCTGGTAACAATCTTGGAGTGGACTGGGATTGGGATTTTGTGTGAATTCTGCATAGCTGCTTCAGTGGAACAATTTATACCTTTTTAAGGAATGGTATGAAGTGTGGAGGCAGATGGCCCCTGAGGGAATAGCCCCTGGACCAGGCGCTGCTGCTCCCTTTTATGGAGGATCTTGGGCTCTTTGAGGTCTAGGAAGACGTTTGTGACCAGTGCAGTATTTGCTCCAGCTCTTCAACAGGCTCTTTGCAAAGGTTTCTTTTCCCCATTAGACTATCCCAGCTCTGCATACTGAGGAGCCAAAGCCAGAGGAACCTCTCTGCCATGCATGATTCATACTGTCTCCTTCTTCTGAGAGCAGAGCTAGGAGCTCCTTTCAGAGCAGGACACCACCAGCTCAGATAGATGGAGATGACATGAAGATGGAGTAGAGTAACATTTCTGACTCCTGTTCGTACACAGAAGTCTTTCTAAGAGACAAGGCTTTCCCTTGGAGGAGTTGTCTTGTTATTTTAAACATGCCTGATACTTGTACTGAAGGTGTGAGATCATCTATCATCATGTTAAAAAAAACCCAAACAAACCAACAAACAATCAGAAAGCCCAAGTTCTGTTCCCAAATTGAGAAAGAGAACAAGTAAGGTGTTACCTTTTTATTGTTACTGCTGTTTGAAATTTCCCTGAAGGAGAACGTGGGAAAGAATCATTAGAGCAGTAAACCGGTTAAACAGGAAGGGAAGCTTCTGATGAAAAAGTTACACCCCCTTGATACTGGAAAGCACATAGGTCATGTGAATGTGTCTGTGAACAGGAAGACATGGAAGACTGTATATTCTTGCAACAAATTATGTGTTTCAGGTAAGAAGTTGATTGTAACAAATATTCTTACTGCTTAGCAAGTGTCCTGGTCGTCATCACCTGGGTCCTGGTAAAAAGGGAAAATTCAGCCCACAGTGCCCCAAGGTTTTATACTAGAATGCATGTGCGTGCTGAAGCAAGGAAGGTATTTTTGTGTGCTTGGACGGCAGCTACAATGTTGTGGGCATTGTGTGATGCTGTCAAATATATTAATTTTTAGCGAATATTTTATGGTATTTGTTTGGATTCTCCCCTAACCCCCCTGATCCCAGAACCATGTGACTTTGTGAAAACATGGCTATCCTTTAGGAGAAGGAGGAGGAGGGCTTCACAGCTGTAGGCTAAAAAAAACCCCAAACAACCCAAACCATCCAATAGGTGAATTCAGAAGCTACAAGGCAAAGAAAATTAACCTAAAAACTTTTCTTTTAAATGCATTACAAATTTTGTCTCATTGGTCATTTTTGAAAATTCAGTGTTACCTCTTTGCACGATTCAAACCAAGTAATAGTGGCTGTCAAAGAGCCTTTCTGTTCCTGAGCTTTGTATGCTGTTTTGAGAAGGATCAGGTGTTGGCCCAAATGCAGAGCCTAGTCTTACTAGCCTTTGTAACACCTAAGACTTAAACCTCTGAGATTTACAACATGGCATGTTGAGTTTCCAGTCTAAATAGTTCATTTTAAATGCAAGCCTACGTAAAAGAGACGCGGTGCTACAAACAGTGTGATAAGGGTGTCTACTCCCTGCCAGGCCACCTATGCTGTGGTCCAGGCTGGGAGAGGGAGCCTGCAGCATCCTGCAGGCTTCTTGCTGCTCACGTGGACTTCCCAGCCCACTGAGAAGAACAGGGGAGCAGAATGGCCAGACCAGCCTTGGGCACTTACTACCAAACTGCCTGCTTTTAAAGACTGCTAGGAAAGCAGCAATATTGATCCTGAACAAGTACGGAGAGCGCAGGAGATAAGCATTCATGTACAGATAGATGGAGGCGGGCTGTCTCTGCGTGTGTGAATGTTTGTCTGTCGGAGCAATGTGAGTTGTTGCACTCAAGAGCCTTTAGTGGTGAATAAGCAAGGTTATCTTAGATAGTTATGTATCATCATAAAAAGAATTTGTTTGAAATGTAGAGAAGATATTTCAGAAACGGTTGAAAGGGCATAAAAGATACTGTATTTTCTGCATTTCTATTACAGTCTTCCAGGTAACCAGGCTTTATTAAGGAAGATGGGGCCGAAGGGAGATATTCTTTTGCTTGAAACATTCCAGTTTTCAGGATGGGTGTGTGTGTGTGTGTGTGTGTGTGTAAATAAAATAGATTATCTTTCTTGATTTAATGGATATATCCTTTTCTTTCTTGTTTTCGGTCTTTTATTTACCTTGTATAGAAATGAGAAACAGGAAGTTGTAAATGAGGATGATTTAATTAGAAAATTCTATTCTTGTTCATTTTTTTCTTCTAAAAAAAGGGTGTCATCTTAATCTAAAAATGTAGCGAACTTCAGGACTTTACTCTGAGAGAAATGTGCAGAGGCTGTAATTGAGCGTTGATCTAAGCATGAACTTCAAAGTGGTGTGCATCATTTTGGTTATCTGGCTTAGTGTAACTGTTAAATGGTTTTGTGTTGTGGTTTTTTTTTTTTCACCCTAAACACAGTGAAAGCAAACCAAAGCACACAACACATGGAGTCACTAAGTTGGGTGCTTGAAAGCATAGTTCAGCCTCTAACTTGGAGATTTCATTTCAGCCTATTTAACTTTTCATTTCTCTTCTCATTCTTCACTGTGGGTGACAGAAGGCTATGTCACCTAGAGTTTGACTTCAAATAAAACAAAAATAAATAAAGTTATGATGAATACCTTCTGTTGTAATATAGATTTTCATTGCAAGGCACCATTATCTAAACTAATACAGTATAGATCTTGGGGACATATTGGAAAAGCTATTTGTTGGAGCTGAGCTTTAGCAATTTCTCAGCACGCTTTTTATTTTGGTAGATTTTTTTTCTCTTTTTTTTTTCCTGCTAAGGAATACGCTTTCTTACTGAATTATTAAATTAGATGTTTCTATTTCTTTATGTGATAAAGTACCCAGTACAACTGTGTACTTTATGTAGTATTGCTGTTCTGTGTCCTTTGTGATTTTAGGCTGCATCTATATCAGTAAACGGTTTCATTTACTGTCAAAGGCTTTGCAGGGAAGTGGCCCAGAACTGATTTTGGGTTTAGAACTAAACCTTTTCCTAAAAAAGAGATACCACATACCTACTGACAGTACTCTTCTGTACGTGCTGCCCATCTGAACCACAAGACTACTTGGGACATGCCAAAATCATATCAAGAAGTTTGCTAGTGACAACATGAATGGTGGCGAACTTCTGCAGAAGCTCATGCCCTTGCCTGTTAATTTAGAAAAAAAACCAAAAACCCCTCAAGTTTTTTAGGTATTTGTTTTGAAAAACAAAGAAATAAAAAAGGGCTGAAAATAATTTTTTTTTCCTTGAAATATGCCATATCCAAGCTTTTGCGGTGTAGTATTATGAGTACTAATTGGAGATCTGTGTCTTCTCTGTTCTTTGCTTTAACTTTTCTTCAGAATGATTCAATGTAAAGAAATTTGAGGCACAAAAAAAAAAGGAACATGTGAATGAAAATGCCATCAAAGTGACCATTCATATGCATCTTTCCTAGCTGCTTATTTTAGATTCCTGCATTGTGTGCTATACGCATGTAAAATAATGGAAAAAATACAGAGATTTTCTTTAATATTTGTCAGAATGAGTGTCTTAGTATCTGCATCAATTGTTTCAGGCATCCTCTTGCTGCTACGTAGCAGTCCAGGATATTAATAAGAATAATTTATTTAATAATAATAGTAATGTCTGGAAGTAAGGATCAGGCAAAAGAACAGTCAAGCTCCAGACTAAGAAAATATTTCGATCCTGTGGAGAAAGCTCTAAAGCAAAAGAAAAGACCACAGTGGTGCACTGTTTTAATTATACTAATTTTGGGGTTTAATTTTTATTCTGTGCTTCATTTCAGTGTGTATGTAGCTCCAGTTCTGAAAATTATACTCCTGACCTTGGAACTATGGCACAACTTCCCTGAGGATTAATAAGACTGAACAGAAGAATCAGCCATGGCATACTTTGGGATGGTGCCTTTCTCATGCAATGAATTTTCTGAAGGACAGGCTGGGGACCAAGCATCTCACCCAATGTACCATTCTGGTTCTGCTGGAGACGTCCGTCTAGGATTCGATCAAATAGTTGATGAAGTCAGCAGTGAGTTCTTTTTTTATGGTTCATCACATTCACATCATGAAGAATTTTTTTTCCCAACAGATGTCTTTGGTCTGAACGTGCCTGGTCAGCAGTTTTATAATCAGCCTGTAGTTGCTTATGGCGAAGTTTACCCTGGAAGTCCTATTTCTCACTGGCAACCAGGCACAGCGGCACCAGTGGTTGGCTTCAGATCTTCTTTACTACCGGATTACAGAAACTTCTCTCTGGCAGATCCCTACGCCAGCAGTCAAGAGAGAGAAACCTACGGAGGGATTGGTATCACTCCAGTCACAAATGTGTTTGCTTCAAGTGTGGAAAGAGGCAACACAAATCAAAGTTTTCCCATCGGCTTTGACAATGTAAATGCTCAATGTCCCCTCGTCTTAGGCAACTATCCATTTAGACAGGGAGTGAGTGGCGAAAGGGGAAAGTGTTTAAGTGACACTTCCAGAAGGTGTGACGTAGGACCTGCCTGGCCCAGCAGCTCTGGACACGACAGAGAGGTATTTACATTTTCTTTTATTAAAGTTCTCAGTTCTTGTTTGTGTCCTTGCACTTCGTGTATTCGCTCAAACTGACACAACATGGATTAGAAGCACTTGATTTAAAGACCTTATGAAAAATAAAATAGCTATGCCTTAGGGGAATCAAGAGCTTTTATTCCTGTAGAGAGTTTTTGTCACGTGTCTTACGATTCATCTAGCCAAAAGCAGCTGCAAGACTTCTCATTCACTTCTTGTTTGGCCCTTGCCACTTCCAAAGACGGAGATGCAGGGAAGCATCAGGTGTATTTTCCAATAATTGTATAACTTGATTTCTTGGCAGTCAGAATTTCCCACAGCATTTTTGCATCTTTGCAAGGAGGATGCCCTCAAACAAGCAGTACACGATTAGTTAAGAGATTTTTATACAGCATGAAAACCTCCAAGCATCCTCTTCCTTTGATTCTAATACCAGAAGAGAACTCAGCAGACCATAAAGAATGACTTTTGAAGGGAAGGTGCCTACTCTGGCTAGCTAATGAGGGTTTTATACTGGCAGAATCTGTGTCCTACCTGTTCCATGTTTAACCAATTTAGACTTTAAATGTTGATACATTTCTGCAACCTACCTGTTAAAAAAGACTTAATTTTAAAGTAATAGTGCCAGGTCTTCACCTAGCATAAACTGAAGCGTCTCTATTGGTTCTGTTGGAAACTTGCCATTTTGCACCAGCAGAGAATCTAGATGATAGTCTACAATGCTCCAGTTGGCTCAATAAGCCATAAAAATACCACAAAGAGGTAAGTATAGAAATGTAGAGTAAGAGCCATCTGAAAGAGATAACAAATCTGAATGGTCTGATATGAAACCTGAGATTCAAAACAACATACATTATGCTGAATCTGTTTTTCTGTTAAGCCTGGTCGTTGCCTTTGTGCCTAGTTTGGCTAATGCATCCCGATCCTGAGACATGAAACATACTGTCTCCTGCCTTCGCCATGTTCTGCATGCATTTACGTGTGTACATATAATTACTTTCTGAGAGTAGACATGCCTGCTTTAACTGCAGAAGCTGGATCTTATGACACACACTCTGTCTGTAGCTGTATTTTTGAAGCAAATACTTCATCTTTTTCGTCATCCTTCCACCAGATGTTCATTGCTTCCCTTCATGGGTTTGATGTTTTAATAGCGACATCTTATGGGACTCCCATGACTCTTCGATACTAGAGCTCTTCTGGTTTTCCCTCTTTCAGAATCCCGATATAGAGAAGGAAAAAGAAAATGATAAATTCATTTTTTCCTCTAGTCCTTGTGAGCATTCTGAATCACTATAGGAATCCTGAAATAGCCTACAGAATACCTCTGTACTGTGAATATCAAGAGACACTTTAGGTTCATCTTCTCCTTTTAAATCCCAGTGATTACAGTCTCCTAAAGCAAAGGGGAGACACTTGGTTGACTCGTTTCTATCTCTGTGAATAGGGACAGTATAAAAGTAAATGTATGCAGACCTGGACAGATGGGGATGTAGGGAGGGGGTGTCGAAATATACCTGCAGACAGAAATTCTTAAGAGAAATCCAGGGCATCACCTCTTGGAAGTTCAGTGATAAACACAAAAGAATAGCTGGAGAGACAATAGGTGGTTGTGACTCTTATGGTAGGAAAACTACAGCATGCTGACATTGTGATGAAAAAACCAAACCTTCTCATAAGAAAACCAGAAAATAGTAAGATACAAATAAGCAGGAGGAGATTAGATTGTGGTATGGGAAGAAGAGGCTGGAGGAAACAGGCATATAAGAACAGGCACAAACGCTTCTATGATGGAGGAGGAGAGAATTATAGGGGAGGGAAGAGTGAGTCAAGGGCAACTACAATCAAATGTGTGGGAGGATTTGATTAAGTCAGGGAAGTATTTGCGCTGTTTAGCTAGAAGAGGAAGAAATGGGGGAGAGGAGATAATTGATTTGTAGCAGAAAAATCACTGTGTTCACAGGAATTCCTTCAGGGAGAAACAGCCATGTCAGGATAGAAAGAGCCAAATCAAGGGGCTGGCAACTGAACCTTGAGGTGATGAGAAAGGGAAAATAAGAATGAAACAGAGTAGAGAGAAAGAAAGGGAAGAAAAAAAAAGCCTGTGAAGATGTAACTCATTGCTAGTGATCTGGGAGTTTTGTAAAAGATAAGAAGGGCTGCAGGACAACAGGGCCGATGCCAAGTAGGACTGCAAAAGGACGAGCACCACAGCGAAAGAAAGAACAAGCACAGATTGGATTAGTGAGGCTCGCGATGAGTAAATGGTAGTAGGAGATGAGAAATGGGACTGCAGACAGTGAAATGGAAAGGATGCTGAAACATGGAGATTAGCATTGAGATATAGGTCATAGGTATGCAAGATGAAGTATTCACATCGCTGAAATCACACTGTCATTCTGATCCTTAGCTCTTGGATGCAGTTGTATGGCTGTAGGCTTTATGTAATGCATGCTAATCAAAATACATCCAGTGTTATAAAGGAAATGTTAATTTTCTCTGGCCTTGTCATCAGCAAGCCATGTGTTCAAAAATACTAAAGAAACTGTCTTCATGACATCCCTATGAAAAGGCATTTTGTGTTCTCTGTATTCAAAAGAGAACTGAAATATAATTGAAAAAGTATTGTAGTTTCATGTGGCTGGGTTCTGGTGGAGAAGGGGGAGGTGCTTCTGCAAGAAGCAGCTAGAAGCTCTTTGCAGTGCAAACACCAGACGGCTCAAGGACAGAGTCATTGTGCCTCTGGGAATCACATTTAGGAGAAAAAAACCCTGCAAGCAGTCACTTTTTGCCACCCGAGAAGGGAGTGTGAAGATGTAAGGAGCTGTGCAGACACCAATAGATGTGGCTGCTCTGTCTGTGATATTTAGAATGTAACATTTTCAAAATAACTAGCAAGACTTACTTCTTCACCCAAGCCAAATCATCAGACCAAACATTGTGATTTCAGTTTAGCTGCTCCAGAAATGAGAAATAGACAATTAATGTTCCTATTTGGGAAAGAGGGTTCAGATGGCTTGGCACTGTGTGTGAAATCTATGGAAAAGATATATTCTGGTTGTCCAGGGATGCACTCTGTTCCTTTATCCCTGTTGTCGTCAGTTCTCTCCATGTGCAATTCTCGGTCTCTGCAAACTTTCACATATTTGCCACGAGTGGAGGCCGGAATCTTATAGATAAATAACATGTGATAGTGTTACTAATACCTTACATTTATATGCAATGGGAAGAAATTAAAGTTTTGGGCACCTGAAAACAGAAACGTCCACGCTAAATCTCTTCTCCAGATGATTGGCTAATAGAGTTGAAACTATGTGTCTACCTCCCTGTGCCTCTGCCACCAGAACTAATTTTAGTTTTAGCAATAGTATATTATTTGTCTCTTTGTAGACTATTACTAGCATACACAGGACACATGTTTGCCATTAAGATTCACTCAAAAATGCTGCCAGGAAAGGTGCGGAGAGGCATAGGAGGGCTCCTGCATTATGTCTCCTGCAGGAGGGAAGATGTGTTCCAGCTTTGTCAAGCTCCTTTTTGCCATGTTTTGGTAAAGATTTAATCACATTCTTCTTCAAGCCGTGAACTTGAGTATCCACACCTGTGTTCTCATGGCCAATTGTTCTTTCCCAGTCTTGGCCCACTCCTTGGTTATTTCCTCTCTGTTCTTCCTTCATTTCCCAAATGTTATTTCACTCTTTTAACATCTTCAGTCCCATTCATTGTCATTTCCCAGCCTCACCTTTTCGCACCTGTGGTCTAGTTTTCTTGGCTTTTCATTTATCCACTATCTCTCTGTAATACCTGCTGTATTACGACAGCACTTTGGGTGGAAAAGGAGCCTTTTTGTGTGGCTGGAAGCAGCAGGTTTCCAGCCTTCCCTCCTGTGGGAACCTCCATATGCTGCCTCTGTAGGGTGGTCTTAAGTTGTCGCTCCTTTGCAGCACAGGGCTCAGATGATCCTTAGCTTGTAGAGTCCCTGTCACTCCCCTGTTCCTCCTCCTGGCTGCTCACCACCTTCTGCAGCTCCTTCACCAGAAGCTTGGCACCACAGTCAGAGCAGAGATTGATGTAAGTGTGATCAGGAGTGGGTGTTTTTGTTGTTGTTTCATTTGTGTTGTGGAGGGGTTTATGACTATGTGGTTTTGGGAAGCAGTTGCTGTTAACAAATCATTCATAATTTCTAAATACCAAACCTCCGCCACCAGTTTTTAATACTGTCTGCTGAGGTAAGTTGCAAGCTGTCTAAGCAAGGTGCAAAAAAATGAACCAGTGGAGGTACTGTGCTTTCAGTGTCTTTTGAAGGAGCTTTTTCAGAATTCTTTAGAATCAGGGGGTGATGGACCACTAATTTTTATTGCTAAATTTCATTTCACACTCTTATTTCAACCCTCAGGGATATCTATTGTTTTTCCTGCCAGACACTTCCATTTGTGCCTCTACTGATGATGCCCCCTTGGTATCTTTAAATTTCATAAGCAGTCTCCCAATGCTTGTGCTATCGTGGTTAATGCAAATACTACATACAATAAGATCCGAGACTGATGATATCTGTAAAAGGTTTGGAACTTCTGAGCTTTTCATTTTGCCATGGTCATCTCCCCACTAGCCAGCTCCCAAATGATCTTTCATCTTTGATTTTCATCCTATCTTTTATACTGTAAGTAAAATTTCCTAGCCTGCATCTTTTCAAGCACGTTGCACTTCCTTGTCCCAGAAAAAAAAAAAAAAGTTTTATTATTTATTATTCCTTTTTATAAAGTCACATATGTGTCTATAAATTATTATTGAAATGGTAAAATACACTTTTCACCATACTTCAGTTTACTCTTCTGTGACACGTCATTAGTTTCTTCTCTTTCTAAAGGAGTTTAAATTTGGGTCTTGGTTAAGCCTTGTACAGCAATAGAAGGGGCTTGCAGATAAAATAGAATTAAGCTCTTTCCTGGAGGTGATGTTCTGACTGAAGGGTACTATGGCAAACAACTTAGGGGGTGCTTTGACCCAAAATAGCGCTTTTCAAATGTAGAGAAAATATCTGGGGACTTTTCATATTCAACAGAATTATCTGGCTTAGGGACTTACCTGACAAGTTTATGGAGTTTGTAGGGATCCTGAACTTCCTTCCAGAGCAGAAAGAGGGAGAATGAGAATTAAAACTCACTGCAGCATAAGCGTAATTTTGTGTCCTCTCCCTTTTGTAAACTAAGCACTACATCATCTGCATTTAGAGTTATCTGTGCTCTGATGCAAGGTGAATTTTGAAACCTTGTCTGGAATTCCCTATATGCTGCATGGAGGGGGGGAAAATAGTTGTTAAGCCCAGGGTAGCTGATGTTTTGTGGTTTTTCTCCGAAAGCATTTAGAGTGCAGTCAAAATGGGGTTATTTGTGCTTATTTGGAGCTAAATCAAGTCAAGGGAGGAATGATAAGGTAAGAAAGTTAAGGCTAACCTTGCACGTGTTTCCATGAGAATTATGTTCCTTCTGCTTCTGTTATATAGATAACTGAGCTCTGTTTCTTCCCGTGTCATTTTGGTACTTTTAGGTTACAGGTTGGTCTATCCAGCTGGTTGAAACAAATCAAGGAAGTAATGAAAACACAGTTGCTTTTTGCAATGCAGTAGAGACGTAAGTAATGAAAAAAAATGTTTTTCAGCCTCCTATGACATCTCATTTATATTAATTGTGTTGGTTATCTCTGCATTCCTGAACAGTGCCAGAATTCTAGTATTTAGTTAAAAAAGGAAAAGCTTCTAGTTTTGCTTTAAAGATTACATAAGAATATTAATGCCAAAAATACTTTCTCCATTAGCTGTCCCCATGATCAGTACATTTAACTCTTCAGTGTTGATGGTCTACAGTATGTGAAACTTAAAATCTGTTTTCTACTATTGTCTTGGAGACTGATAGTGCCTGCATAGTTCAGAGCAGGAAAAAAGAATTGGAGGAACTGACTGATTTGGAACAGAATTACTACATACTCTCATGATGAAAAGCGAGACTTAGCAAGTGTCAAAAAACTCTGTTAATTACTGTTTACTGTTACAGTTAATAGCGTGGCTTAATGGGATAGAACTTTTCTTAACTTTCTTAATCTTCTTCAGAAAAAGAAACTGCGCTGAAACCCAAGACCACTAAAAAACACAAGTTTTTAGACCATCTGTGCAGATTCCTTTTCCTTTGTAGATATTTGCTGATCATACTATCAAGTTGCTATCACAAATGCATGCTTTTTACCCCAGAAAAGAAGATGGAAAACGGAATGCTGCTGGTTGTTTTTAATTAGACTTTAATGAATTCACTGTATTCAAGGTCAGTCAAAACAGCTTCTCTTAAAAGAGGGAAAAAAAAAAGTCCAGCTCGATGTTGCCCTGAAATTACCAGTGAATATATTATATACTTACATGGGGTGGATGGTCAGCTTCAAAACATACTTATGCTCATGCATCTCAAATTTTTTTCCCCACAGTTCATCAGTCTGAACCCCAACCCAATTCAAACATCATATGCATGAAGGCACATTCCATGACAGACTTTCCTTTCAGATATTCAGGGTTTTTTTAAACGTCCAAACATTCGACATATAACACTGCACTCTAATTATAGGAAAAGCTTTCTATTGATTTGTGTGTGTGTGTGAATAAATGCAAGTTTATTTACAGGGCTAAAAAGATTAATAGAGTTAAGCCATCCCTGTTTTGAAGTAAGTTGCTTCGTGTGCATCACTAACAAATACTCTTAAAAAGAAAATAAGAGCAACCTTTGCTTTTCCTCTATCAAGCAAATGGGAAAGCATTCATAGAACAAAATGTCCTAGCAAACAAAAGACCAAAATCAGTCATAAATTTGCAAATAACTAACATATTCAGTCTTGCCAAATGAGTAACCTTCCAGTCCCTAAAAAAAATCTCAGTAACTGGCAGTTTTATAGATCAGAGGCAGGATGTATAATTCACAGAATCACAAGGTTGGAAAAGACCTTAAGATCATCGAGTCCAACCATTCCTGTCCTATGCTAAAACATATCTCTAAGTACCTCATCTACCCTTTTTCTTAAACACATCCAGGGAAGCTGACTCAACCCCCTCCATGGGCAGCCTGTTCCAGGCCCTGACAACTCTTTCAGTGAAGAATTTTTTTTCTAACATCTAATCTGAACCTGCCCTGGCACAGCTTTGTGCCGTTTCCCCTTGTCCTATCACTTGTCACCTGGCTGAAGAGACCATCGCCCACCTCTCTACATCGTCTCTTCAGGTAGTTGTAGGTGGTGATAAGGTCTCCCCTCAGCCTCCTCTTCTCCAGGCTAAACGTCCCCAGCTCCCTTAGCCACTCCTCATATGATTTGCCCTCCAGTCCCTTCACCAGCCTGGTTGCCCTTCTCTGGACTTGCTCCAGGACCTCAATGTCCTTCTTATGGTGAGGAGCCCAGAACTGGACACAGTACTCGAGGTGTGGCCTCACCAGTGCTGAGTACAGGGGCACAATCACTTCCCTAGACCTACTGGCCACACTATTTTTGATACAAGCCTGGATGCCGTTGGCTTTCCTGGCCACCCAGGCACACTGCTGGCTCATATTCAGTCTGAAGTCAACTAATACCCTCAGGTCCTTCTCTACGTGACAGCTCTCCAGCCAGTCTCCCCCAAGCCTGTAGTGCTGCATGGGGTTATGTCCCATGTGCAGCACTCTATACTTGGTATTGTTAAACCTCATCCCATTAGTTTCAGCCCATCGATCCAGTCTGTTCAGATCCCTCTGAAGAGATTCAAACTCTGTCATGCAGACTTGTACCTTCAGCATGTAGCTCCAATAGAAACCCATCGTGTTTTTCTCTAGGTATCATTTGGACAGGTAGTAATCAATAATTGAAACATTTCATTGTACACAACTGCAAAGTGGTTCTCATCCTTTTATTAGGTTACTTCTACAGTTATGGACATAGGTATAGTGAACTTCATCCATGGGTGGCTTCAGAATACATCCTAAAGTGAGTTTGATACCAGAAGATGCCAAGCTGATAGTTTCAGGGTTCAGTGTTGCAGAGTTCCTCCAGTTCCTGCTACTTCAAGGGTGTGCTCTGCACTGCAAATAAATTCATAGCATTATGAAATGAGGTGAAGTTGCAAATCCCTATCAAAGTTAGTATTTCCTGTAGACACTGAGTTGTTGCAGCACAGAAAGCAGGTAGAACAAGATTTTCTTTGTGTAATACTTGTATAGTACTTCAGTAATGCCTTGGAAGTCCCAACTTTTCAAAATTTTGTGATGGGAAAGTTTTGCCTACCCGCTTAAGGCAGAAGCCCTTGAAAACAATAGAGGGCCAGAATGGAGCAACACTTTCTGGAATTGAATACATTTTTATCTGAAAAGCATAAAGAACAAATTTCTGTCTCCATGTTATCCTAAAATATAGATAGTGTGGGGCTAATGAAGAAGGTGATGTTGACTTAGTTTTGAAATGACTGTCAGTAAGTTGAGGACGTGATTTGTGTCACGTGTGTGTGTGTGTACAGAGCTTGTTAACTTGATGCTGTAGAAAGGGTAGCAAAGTTTCCAGTCCTAGTCAGTCCTTGGCCTTCTTTCAGAAACAGGTTACAAGGGTGAATTTGTTGGTAGAGGAAAGCTTTATGTGTACCTTGCTCACAAAGAAAATATACTGACATTAACTACATAAGTCATCAAAGCAACCTCTATAGCATAATGATTTTTTGTTAGAAGTATAAATCTATCTTACACTAGAGATGTTGTCAAGCCTCATTTCCTCCTACCCCACTGAAACATCATCCCCCCTGTCTTTTCCTTTTAAGAAATAGGCTGCTTCATTGGTTTATTCATTTTCGAAGCCTGGGTTTTTGTCTTCTCATGCTATAGAAGTGCATGCCATAAAAGAGTTAGTTGTTTAAGAGACTTGTGTGGCAGCCCTGAGGAAGGGAGGTAACATTGTGATGAAGAACTTTATGTGACATCATCATAGAATGGTTAGGATTGGAAGGGACCTCAAAGATCATCAAGTTCCAACCCCCCTGCCATGGGCAGGGACAGGTCTCACTAGACCAGGCTGCTCAAGGCCCCATCCAACCTGGCCTTGAACACCGCCAGGGAGGGGGCATCCACCACCCTCATAGCGGAGTATTTTTTCCTAATATCCAATCTAAATCTGCCTCTTCCAATTTAAAACCATTCCCCCTCATCCTATCACTACATGCCCTTCTAAATAGTCCCTCCTCAGCTTTCTTATAGGCCCCTTTCAGGTACTGTAAGGCTGCTATAAGATCTTCTCAGAGCCTTCTCTTCCCCAGGCTGAACAACCCTACCTCTCTCAGCCTATCGTCATGGGAGAGGTGCTCCGGCCCCTTATAATCTTTGTGGCCCTCCTCTGGACCTGTTCCAACAGCTCCTCCTTTTGTTGGGGACTCTAGAACTGGACACAGAACTCAAAGTGGGGTCTCACTAGAGCAAAGTAGAGGGGAAGAATCACCTCCCTGTACCTGCTGGCTCCTTTTGATGCAGCCCAGGATATGGTTAGCTGTCTGGGCTGTGAGCACACATTGTTGGCTCATGTCAAGCTTCTCATCCACCAGCACCCCTAAGTCCTTCTCTGCAGGGCTGCTCTCTAACACATCATCTCCCAGTCTGTATTGATGACAAGGATTGCCCTGACCCAGGTACAGGACCTTGCACTTGTTTGTGTTGAGCTCAAAATACACTGTAATCAGAGACAGTATAAAGCATTGCCAACTCAGAATCTACAAAATGCTGCTTGAACTAACAAACAAAAAAGAATGCAGTGTGCTTAGTGCAGGATGTTTGAGTTTAGCTACTAAAATATTCAAGCCAATTAGTGAAACGTAAAGCTTCAGCTAGTACAAAATGTGCCCTTACCTGCAGCTGCAAAAGTGTATTTGCTTAAAAAGCAGGTTTAATCTCAGATGACAGACATAATACCTGTGACAAGTGTTCATTAGGAAATGGTACCTCAGGAGGAATTAGTTTCTGCAAGTCCTTGGTAATTGGAAGGAGAAGGGGCAATATATTTTATAGGTAATGGTATATCAGAGGGACTCAATGACTGCACAGTTACTGCTCTCTACAGACATTTGCATAAATACCCAGGGTTTTAGTAGTGAGGATTTCAGATTGGATCCTAGAGCACTGTGAAAATAGAGAATTCTGGAGATTTTGCATAGAAAGCATGTTCCTGTATTAATTTTGACCAGCTGTCCTAGTTGCAGCTGTCTGTGCACGTGCGCTTGGTTAGTTTTATGTTAAAATGCCATTATTTAAGTACATATCCAAGGTCCTTCATTTCTATTGTGCTCGTTGCAAACTGAAGTCTGCATTTAAACTCCTTTTGCCTTCGCTGAAGTTAAGCTCAGTGGTGATCCTGTGAAATTCATGATTTTACTGATGGTTTTCCTCTTAAGTAAAAGATGTAGTTACGCATATGCTATCTGATACGTAGTTATCTCACCAATATATGAAAACAAAGTTTGAGGTGCTACCGTTTTCCTCTCTGCATGATTTTATTCCTAACAGCTCTCTGTGTACTGATATTATAGGTATCCTGCAGAATTTTTGTTTTGCTCTTATGAGAGACCTGAACTGCATGCCTATTTAGACATAACTTCATCACATGTTCTCTTCAGAATAAGAAATGAGTATCCTGCTTTTGACTTGGAGACAAACACTGGGAAGATCTGGAGTGTCGCAACAAGGTTCCCAGACCATATCCTTGGTGAATCAAAATTCAGAATCAGTGTTTGGACAGATTTTTCACCATATCCTCTGCTTCTTACGCAACGTGGTAAGTGGTTGAGGCGTGGTTACATGAGTTTGGAGTGCATACTTTATCAAACGGACTCGTCTAATGTGTACGTCTCTGCTTTCTTTAATTACGACTGGGACCAGTTCTGGCAGTGTCAAATGGGCCGTCATTCAGGCTTTGATCCACGTGTAGTTCAAGCTTCTGCCTATTTTAAAGTGTAGGAGTAGTCCCCATATAGTTGTTTTTGCAGCTTTGACCCTGTTTCTGTGTCTAAGACTGAAGAGTCTGCAGTATCTAAGACTCCTCTATATCCAACGTTATGTACAGGTCAGGGGAAGTACCTGTCGTAGACTCATTAACTGTTAGGGTTGAAAGGGACCTTAAAGACCATATAGTTCCAACTTTGCTGCCATGGGCAGGGACACCCTTCACTAGACCAGGTTGCTCAAAGCCCCATCCAACTTGGCCATATGTCAGTCTATAAAATGAATGGAGAAATTCTAACTGGATGGAAAGAAAAAGAGAATAATGAAGAATTGGAGTGGTTTTCTCACAGAGGTTATGGAATCTCCATCCTTGGATGTTTTAAATGTCTTACAGAACAAAACCCTGAACAGCTGGTCTGCATTCAGTACTGACCCTCCTTTGGTGAGGACGCTCCACTGGATGGCTACTGAGGCCCTTTCCAATCTAAATTATTCTGTCACTAGTCACTGTGGGAAGCTGCCACTGCTTCTGTGCATCCTGTATTTGTGGTGAATGGGAGCATCTTTGATTCCAGCTCTTGTAATTGTTACTTCTTAAGCCACATAGGCAAAAACCAAAATAAATTAAATCTTCTTCCCCTTCTTTTCCTGTGTTGTTTCAGTAAGTGGTAGTCTTTATTTCTTTAATGAATCGTTTCTGTAGTTGTCAAGGAATTATTTGGCTGTAACAGACTGAGTATTTGTTTTTTTGATGGGTTATAAGCTGAAAATCCAGAACTCTACAGAATTTCAGTCAACATATATTAAAAAATAATGATATTCATAAACGAGGTAGCCAAGGCATATACACTTATTCATACAAGTTTGGTTGCTTGATTTGGGAGCATCTACATAGTTATTGGAGAGACTGGAAAAGTTGTAGATTGTGTCATCTTGAGCCAATATTTTGTGGATGAGATGAAACAAAGGGCCGGAAGTCTTGGGACACATGGATCAGATGGTAGTATTTCCAGCCCTTCTATTATCTAGGTAAAGGTGCTACACTGAAGTTCCCTGTAATTCAAAAGTCTTAACTATGGGCAGACATTTTATCATATAGCATCATTTACCCTATGGACTGTTTGACTTTCCATCTGCGTAACTTTATTTACAAAAATGCTTTGGAAGACACAGCTAAAACTGAAGGGAATATAATTAGCAGTCCCTATTCTAAACTTTCTTTCAGAGTAAGTAAACAGTAAGATATAGTTAAACTGGGTGGAGTGAGTATGCTTTTTTTGCCCCACCAAATATAAAGAATTTTTCAGTCATGGAAAAACATGTGGCAGAGTGAGGAAAGGAAAATGGGTCTATGGAGTGCAAAGAAATTATAAAAGGCAAGTTTCAGATTATTTTTTTTTCAATGAGTGACCTGAAAAAAGTGTGTGTTACAGTTTTAATTCAAGATTCTGTGGCATCCTTCTTTCTCTTGTGTTTAAATTTAGCAAACTGCAATCTACCTGTCAGACCAGCTTTGAGGAGTTGCTTTAAATGTGTTGTCAAAGGGCTAGATGTTTAAAACTAGTAAAAATGTTAGAAAATGCTTAATTGAAGTTGCTGTCTGAGCACAAGAAAAATAGCTTTTCAAAGAAAGTAAAATTTTCAGGATAAGTTTTTGAATCCCCTGATGGATTTGTTTTTCCCTGGGGAAAACCAAACCGAAGCAAAAAACCAGCCAACGAACCAACTCTGTTTTATTTCAGCTTTGGTTTTGTCACAACCCTTTCCCCAAGACATGTCAGCTATTCTCTGAAGCTTTTTCCAGTATCCCATTCCCTTATACTTCCTGCAAGAACAACTTTGTGTTTCTTGATTTGTTCTACATTAGTAGTGTGGCAAGCCTCAACCAGATTTGATAGTATGGATGGGCTGCTGTGGGCAGCTGGGTAATTCAGAGCACCATTAAACCCAACAATACTCTCTGGTTAACCCTTGGTTTAAACCAGTTGTCTGAACCTGGACTGGTGTAAATTAGTCAGCATGTAAGTCAGGTTACGCATTTGTTTTCTGTGAATTGTGTTTAACAGTACCTAGTTTCCACGTGTAGATCAAAAAAATTCATGTAGAGCTTCAGTAAGAGCTCTCACAGCTGCTAATTTTGAAGCAATAAAGAAATACCGTGAAAGGAAACCTGAAAAGAAAATCTACTTTTGGCCTTTGTGTTATCAACGTCAGACAACGAGATTGCCTGAGAATTGTGAAGGAAGTCTGGGCTTCATTTTGCCTTGTAAAACCACCTCAGTACACCATGTGAACACTGTTCACTGAGGAGTCAGGTCTTTTTTCTGCTAGAGAGGGGTATCTCAGACTTGCAGTGTCAGTGCTGGTGCAGCGTGCTCCGCATGCCTGTAGAGACCAAATTTATCAGGCATGTTTGTGATTTGACTGCCAGATTATGCAGCTATTGTTTTCCAGGTTTTGATCAGTTCTTCTAAAATTGATAGCACTGTAAAACAGCTTTGAAAGCCAAAATAGCACTGGAGAAAATGCTTGAAATGCTAGGTTATTTCTAAACAGCAGATTGTATGAACTAGCATAGAATTTCTTAAATTTTAGGTATTGTAGCATTTAATATATTTCCATACTATTATAATGTGACTGTGCATACTATTAAACAATATTATATATTATGCATATGATGCCTATGAACATTAATTTTCTTCTTGGTTATGGCTAAAAACGTGTGCACAGCAGAAACAATAGCAAGTGAAATTCTAGAGCCTTTTTGTGCCATAAGAACCAACAGAGTCAACTTCTGTGTCACGCCATATTTGCAGATAGGAAACCTACCAAGAGATTCATCACAGGGAGAAAACCAAAAAGAAATAAATTGCCATTTGTCTCTTTCTGCTTGGGAAATTTGCTCAACCCTTCATTGCAGCTACCTAATAAATTGCTAATTTCCTCTAAACGGACAAAGATGCTGTGACTTCTTGTAGAGTATTTGAAGCAAAATTTGAAAGAAAAAGAAAAAGATCAGGTGTGGCTTAATCTTAATTCCTCTTGATGGAGCTAGTCTGCAGCAGTAGTTAGGAATTAGAAAGAAATTCTTGGTTTCTTTGCTCAAGTATCTATTATCTAGCCTGGAATTCTCTAGCAAGCTACTATTAATTTTTCTGCTATCTTTATTTACAGCTGGCTGTATCACTCATGATTTAATTGTAGAGATCCTCCATTGCACAAATCAATACCCAGTCCAGGAGGAATGCCTTCTGAGTGTTTGCGGGTCTGATGAATTCTTACAAAAGTAAGTATCTCATTAAGAGATGGTATTGAGTATGTATTCTGTAATATAATCTGCACAACTAATGCACTCTGATGTGCACTCTGGTTGCGTGCCATGTAAACAGATCCATAGGGAGAGTTAGATTATCATGTTCCAAATACTCAATGTATAGCTTCTGAAACTCCCAGGTCACACACACGTGACATGTTCTACAGAGATGGTGTGCTGTAGTGCAAGGATTCAAATCCCAGCTCCTTTATATAACCTTTGTGCAGCCTTGAATAATTTGTTTCACTCCATTGCCTTCCCGGTCTTTCTCATCCATAATACAAGGGTGCTGCTACTTCCAGTATCTCATAGGGTTGTTATAAGCATGAGGGGGTATGCGTGCCCTCAAAAGGGGGAGTCACCAAAGAGAGGAGAAACTGTATTATCCAGCTGCACAGGTGATTTTTCTTCATATCCATTTGCAACCAAACAGTACTAAAGCAAATGAAGTCAGCACTTTGCCGTGCTGACTGCAAGTTTAAGACAAACACATACATACAAACAGGTCTTTCTGAAGGTAAGTAGCCTACAAGTGAGGAAGTAAATGCTCTGGTTCGCATCCGTTCAAGTAAACTCTCGTGGTGGTTGAAAGCGCTGCTGGACCCAGCTAGTTGTTTCTTGCCCTCCAGCAGCTTAAATTCAGCTGTCAGCAAACGTGAGCAGGTTTTGTGTCGAAGCAGCTAAAGTGCAGGCTCACGTCAGCTGTGCTGTAGGGACGGTGACTTTCAGCAGAAGGGGAGAAGTTGGCAGTTCTCTGTGGTAGCATGTGAAGCTGGCACTGCGGGAATCGCAGCTCATCTGTTGCAGAAGGAAAAGGTGTTAGATAAAATACTATACGTCTGTAATGGAAATGGAAATTTTCTAGAAGCCGTTGTGTTTGCAGTACAGCATAAAGATTACATGATCTAGCCCAGAGCAAGTCAGCTTGATTAATGAAAGTAATGTAGTTGTGACAGCGAGTGTCACCCTGTGCATATTATCACCTATCCAGCTTGCACCCTTCTACTCTCACATAGGTACATAGGTCACATGTTCGGACGTTGACAGTGAGTTATGCTTTGCAGCTAAGATGGAGACTTCAGCATTTCTAAGCCCACTCTTGACTTGTTTAAATCTCCTTAAAGCAGGAGCTGGAGTAGCAGACCACTGCACGAAGCTTTGCAACGCCAGGGCCGCTGAGCAAAGAATCAGGTCATACATAGATCCGTTGATTACATAAGAAGTCTGGGGCTTTTTTTTTAATTATTATTATTATTTTCAAGACTCTCTTCTCATTTGTAACTAATTGCTAAAGAAAATGGACATAATGGGTCATTGTGTTGAGGGTGAGCTCAGTGCATTTTGGTACAGTGTACAGTATGTTCTAAACAGTTTCATTTTCACTGTTGGGAAGAGCATATCAATAGTGGACTGTTTAAATTCCTGCACTTGCAGAATCTCTGCACGTCTCATTAGCAGTGAAACAAGGTCGATAATGTTCTCAGCTTTTTTGCTTTGCTCCTTCACTGTCATGCAGAAAGCACTGAGCTGCACTCCTGGCCTCAGCAGCTTGTAACTCTATACTGTGCCATCCTTTCAGTTCCCTTCCATCTGCCTCCTCATCAGAGTCCTGCATTGGAAATGAGAAACCTCAGACCATAATGATCCCATGGGTAGCTTAACACAGCCTGCAGAGTTGCCTCAGGGTGAATTTCTTCCTATGTTTGGGCTATCTTGTAGTGCAAATTGCTCTCCTCGAGATGTTGCTAACAGAGTGATTTGATGTACTTGTGCAGAATTCTTCCCCACAAGAGTATTTGGAAATTTTTCAGGAATGAATTTGAGTAGAAGCTCCTCAAGTTATGAGACAGCAAAGGGAATATATATTCTGCTGCTCCTGCTTTGCTGTAATCCAGAAAAACCTAAAGTGAAGCCAAAACAGTGACATGATGAATTGTTCTCAGACCAGAGTGGTTTAGTGAACCAGACAACTTTGTGAAGGTCTGTCAAAAGGTTTCATATGCTATTATTATATTGGACTGTATTAATAAGTACTTCACCTTGCATCCTCCAGAAGCACCTGAAAGACTTGATTTCTGGAATCATTTGGCTTTGAATGAGATAGGGAAAAATACTTGTATACTAATGTCCATTACAGTCAGCACCACAAGATTTCATCATCCATTATTCCCTTCCTGTGGAGATACCCTTGAGCTCACATCCTGACTGAGTCACAAGTAGACTATCAGATGTCAAATATCTGCATTTAAAAAAAAATAATCCAAAGGCTGTGTATATGCTACAGGTCAGTCCATAGCTAATAGAGCCATCTGTGAAATTCTGATTTGGACTCTCATTTAGTTTCTGGTTTTTCAGTTTATTTTGGTTACTGATCAGAAATCCTGGCCTTGCCTTAACTTGCAGGCTTTACTTTTTTTTTTTATGCTGCATCTTTCCTCATGTTCTTACTGGAGCACATGTAGGAAGCTATCAGATGCTGTGTCCCTGCCCCTTCTGTCATTGTGAGGTGTTACTTCCCCAGCTGATTTGCTCCAGCTCCTTTTTCAGATGTTCAGTATAACTGCATCTGAAGGTAGAAGAATCCTGTCTGAAAGACAGACTCCTTAAAAGTAAGAGAGGGTTAAACCCCATATTTATGTCACCAAACTTTACAACTATTTGTGGATGTTTCTGATTTTCATATATGTATCCATAGACCCTCCTTCTCTGGGCTTCCCAGCTGTGGGTGTGCTCTCCAGTCCCTTAGAATCCTCCTGTTCATGTTCAACTTTTATTTCTTGGAGGGCCACCTGGTGTTTCTAAAAATTCTTCACTTTATCATCTTGTAATCCAAACCTTCTACCTGTACCTTTAATTCTTGCTCTCAGTTTCCTGTCTTTCCTTAGATTTAGAATGCATGCCCCTAAAACGATTTTATGATGACCTTCTTGAAAGATGTTATATAAAAATAAATTAAATTGGAGTTAAGCGGCTTGTGTTGAATAACTCCTAGCTCTCAATGCCACCAGCAAGCTGAACCCAACACTTCTCATGGGACAGTGATGAATCAATCCTCCTTTTAGACTTTTTTTGCCTTTAGAACTACAGGCTACAAACTGAGGGCATCCTGAAATGCCTAATAAGACAAAGTACATGAGTGTATATATGAGTATTGGACATCCTTTTCATGGGGGTTTATATTTTAATTATTGTTATATTATTTTTTTATTGATCTATCTGGTTGGAAGGGGTTGCAGTAACGCAGACCAATTAAAGGAATGTAGTCCAAGGATATTTATAAGCTTTATTTCTGAACATGCTGGTTTATCTTTCTTTTTTTTTTTTAAGATATCAGAGTTTTTAAAGGATCTTTTCATATGTATTTTTAATTCTGTCTCCACTCTACTATAGTGTAATTGGTACAGTTTACCTTACTGCTTTGCAATTTAGCCAACATAGCAATCAGCAGTATGGAATAGAAAAGTCTAAATGCTTATCATTTCTGCTCACATGCCTGCCTGTGACCTTTATTGATGCCATTTTTTTGCCTTACTAATTCTATTCGCTGAGAATTGAGACCTAAATAAAAATTGGTTTTCACTCAAACTGAAGTTTAAGCTATTAATTATACACTGGGCAGACTTATATTCATGCAGATTGGGATCATAAGAAGCAAGCACCTTTCAGATCACTATGTTCTTTGTAAAAAATAAACTTAATTTTCTCATGTCACTGCAGATTAGGTTTCTCATTCAGAGACGCTGCTCAGCTGAGTCCTTTAAAAAAAAAAAGTCTGATTGAACTGTATTAGGATTTGGAGCTTATAGAAGCACATCAGAGAACTTTGCTGTGGAGAAGCAAAATCACCTAGTGGTGAGGGAGTCTTAAGAGTCTGAGGGATTTTCCCTTTCTCTGCTTCTGATATACTGTGGGACCACAAGCAAGTCACTTTATTTTGATCATTTTGTTACCATGTCTCTCAAAGCAAAAAGCAGTCTTTGTCTTCATGTCATGGTATTCTCATCAAAGCTGTGTTCTCCTCAAAAAAAAAAAAGGGGGGGGGAAATAATTGTTGAGTTAATAATGTTGTGGTGTGTTTATTTGTGTTTTCTTACAGAGCTCAGCACTGTAAACCAGTTACTAATAATCATGCTATCATCCAAAGGGGGCTATATTACTTTTATCTTAATGGCACAGGTATAGTAGCAGATCTGCATAGCATATTACAGTCTGGGGTGCAGCTAAGAGGTAGTCTGTCAATATATGGCAAAACCACACCTGCGTTTCTTGTAGTTCGCTTTTCATCTAGACCACATTTCCACAGGATTTAATTGAGGCATTAATCCATTTTGTCTAGTCTCTTGCATCACAATACCTGACAAAATGTTTCTCATTGTATTTGTGCAAATAAAGTCCTCTGATGAAGTCAGCTGTGTGGGTGGTTCTTCTGTCTGTGGCGTTTCAGGCAGCACTGCTGTGCCAGTAAAGGATCCGGTGATGCATAGTATCTATCTGGCACAGCAGAGCTGAGACAAAACACTAGTGTAAATGGAGTTATAACCACAAAATTCAACTTCTGTTGGGGTAGTTTGCATCTCCTGGAAGCATGATGACATAGAATGATTACAGTGGCAAAAAGTGTGGTACAGAATTGTAACTGTGGAGGAGGACTATAGCTATGACCATTTACCATAGCAGGACCATCCTCTCTGTTGGTGTAGCTGTATCAATTTCTGTCATTTGGCTTGGTGCAATGTTGGCATTGCAACAGAAGTCTGTATGGAGGAGGAATTGGGGAGTAAGGGACCCAGGACTCACAGGTGTGTTTTCATTGTGATTTTCTTGTGACCACACCTGTCCTAACGTTGAAGGTAAGGCTGAATGAAAAGAGCAGAAATAAGGATGGGGTAAAAGGTAAAGAAACAGGTGTGAGGCAGTTCTAAAGGATGCAAGGATCATGGGAGGGCTCATCATTAGAGTCACCAGGCAGGAGTAATTAGATGAAATGAGGAGACAAAGGAGTTTCAAGAAATCTTTGGACAGGTGCAACACAAGTGTGAATGAGCTGAGGAGCAAGAGAAGAGACTCTATGCATTTGTACAGTCCCAAGAACCAGGATCAGCCACTTGGACTTCTGCTTGTAAAGAGATTACAGAAGGGTTGAGGCATAACAGTGGGACCCTTTCCACCAGTACAGATATTTTTCACTGTGTCAGCATTAACTGCTGTCACTCTTGCCTCTGTACTGTATGCTCTTAAAATCGAGGAATTTTGCAAACATATGGAAGCACTATCAGAGGGCTTTGCTGCAGGTATTTCTTGTCAGATGGAAATAGGTTTGTCCTCTGTGACCTTTCATGTATTTGTTTAAAAAAAAATAAATCCTATATCTACACTTAAACTTTTTGTGACCTTTAACAGGGAGTATGTATTTTACTTAACTAAAGTATAGTGTAGGTGCAGAGCGTTTACAAGATATATGGATTCCCTGTAATTGTGCTGAATGGCAATTATATACAGCAAATTTATTTAAGTTTAACCATTCACTTGTGCAGGGAACTCTGCTGCCATGTGAGGTATGAATCTCTCCTCTGACTAACACTTTCCATGATTTATTCCCAGGGCGAGTGGGTTTTTTTTAAAAATAAATCCATCCGGTTTTGTTCAGACATTCCATCAAAAGGCCTTTTAGGTAGAAAGGAGCACTGTTTACATCTGAATTCTTGAGTTTTCCATGGTACTTGACAAAGCAGAAAAGAATCATCTTTCCTTCATGGCCCAGGGAGCTCTGAAACAACTTGCCATGCTATAAATCTGTACAAATATGGAATATCCCTTTTAGAGCTTGTGTGGCTGGAGGCTTGAGAAAAGCAACGTGAATCTAATTGAACACTCACTAGAGTTGTAACTGACGATGCATGTTAACTTGTTTTGGTGATGAATTTGCCTTTTCAAAAATCAGTGCCTTTTTTTTCTATCCCTCAATCCCAGGGGACTTTTTTAAATGTAAAAAGATGTTTGCCTGAACTATGAAATAATTTTTGCATTATTTCACCTGATTAAAACAAAAAGTGGAAGGGAAACACCGAAATTATTTCTCTTCCAAGTAATTTTAAGCAAGTGATAAACTAAGACTGTAGTATAACTTAGACATTTCCAAGGGTCGTAAGTGGACTAGAAGCTATTCTGAAGAGGCAAGTAAGAATAAAGAGTTCCCCTGCTGTGGGGCACAACATCCTTGACCGGCAGAGTAGTTTGTAGGAACCACTCCAGCTGAGTGAATAGAGCCCTGTGTCTGACCTTAGCTGGCATATTGCTTGAGAAGGAAGAAGACTAAATTCACAGCTTCTTTTACCGTCTGTATGTGAGCTGCCTGGGGTGAGAAATTTGATTTTTTTGAGAAGCAAGGGAAAACATGTCTTAATGTATGTGGTTTTCAAACTTATGGTTAATATTTGATTTTCAAGTTGGGTATCAAACACTACAAGTCATTCTGCAGTGGTGCATTCACAGCCAAGATACTTTGTATGAATTGTGCTAGTTTGGGTTTGAAGAGTATGCATAAATAATCACAAGGTTTGGGAACACATGCAGTCTGTTTAGAATATTCTTTTTCTCCTTCATTGTGGTTCTGCTACAGAAAATGGTCAAAGATAGACCTAAGTAATTGCTTTACCAGAAAATATGCCAGAACAAAACTCCATCATGTCTCATAATGGTAGCTGCCAAGTGCAGAATTTCTATTGTTCAATCGACCTACCAGTGCTTTTAGGATGAGAGAGGAAATCGAGAAAGAAGTGTCAAGCAGAGATGACTGGTTTCTTTATTTTTTCCCCAAACTGCAGCAATTGTACTTTGGGCAGCCATGAAAGTCTTCGCAAGGCAGCTACCTGCATTCAGCTTCGACTTCACAACACTACTAATTTGAAGCAAAGTTTGGCTCGAACGGTATGTCATCTTTTTTTTCTCCTTGTTCTTTCCACATCCCTGAAAGAATAAAATTCCACCAACCCTTTTTTATGTAGCAATCTGCAGTAATAATCAAAGAGAGATTATTTTTTTTTTCTGAACACGCCTATACTATTACTGAACTCCAGTTGAAACATACTGGGGAATGTCTCTGCTTTGCTTCTGTATTTATATCTAGCGTGTTACCGTGGAGAGCGCACAACTGAAATAGACTAAAGGCTACCATTTTAGAAAAAAATCAGTTTTGTCGGAATTTTATGATAGTATTTATTTCAGGAAGTCAGAGAATTCTTATTTTTGATTGGCCTTTCTGTGTTTTGAAATATAACAAGGGATAAAACACTCAAAGTACTGCAAAAAATTAATGAGACGTGGTTTCTTATCACTATCATTAAAAACTAGGGTAGACTGATAAAAGCCAGAATCACAGTTTGTGTGTGTCTGATGCTTACATGTGTGTATACAAGTTTAAGCAACCTTACAGTTGTTCAGTGGACTACTGAGCTTTAATGTCACTGACCTATGCTTCTGCATGTGAAGTTTATTCCCAGTCAACCACCTGGAAATACTTCCATCTCGGGGACAGCTGACTGCGGCCTTTCAGAATTTATAGGGGGGTTACAGGAAAGGGAGAATTTATTTATTTTTTTTTAGCAGGGCTTGTTGCAATAGGACAAG
>VZTU01021242.1:499564-532831 GCA_013400835.1 Zapornia atra | reverse complement strand
TTAGAAACCTAGTAATTTTATAGCTGATGATTAAATTAGGCAGCTGCAAAAATACTTAGCATTTGGTTTTTTATACCTATTAAAATTAGAGCTACAGCCCAAAGAATTTTAAGACTTTTTAAATACACGGAATTGTGTAAAGAGTGGTATTTTTGTTTATATTAATTTTTTTAACAAAACAATATTTCTGTAGCAGTCAAGGCAATTAATATACTTTTAAAAAATCTTCTTTCTCAGGAAAACAGACAGCTTTTGAATGAGAGGATCAAACTAGAAGGCATTATCACAAGAGTTGAAACATATCTCAATGAGAATCTGAGAAAGCGCTTAGACCAAGTGGAACAAGTAAGGATTTTCACTTAAATGTCCTTTTGCAATCTGGTTTATTTCTAGGGCTTTGGCATATTAATAATTTGATAAATATTTATTCATTACCCTGCATTACCTGTCATAAATTTTGCTTACTTATATGCAAGCAGTTAGGTGTGTTGTTAAATACCAGCACACTATTTTAGGCATGTTAATTTTTGACAGAAGTTCAACTCTGAATACACAGCCTGCATCTAAATAGGACAATCATAATTACAGATTTGTTTGAAAATCTAACTGATTTATAGAACTTTACTAAAATATTTAATACAGTTACATGTAGAGTAGCAGAAGATAACTTGTTTGGCTTATACTTTTGTTCCCCTCCATGCTGAAGCTTGCTGGCATTTACTTTGTCCCATAGGAGCTGAATGAGCTTCGAGAAACAGAAGGTGGCACAGTTCTTACTGCCACGACATCAGAGCTTGAGGCTATCAACAAACGAGTGAAAGATACACTGGCACGGTCAGATGGTTGGTAGCATCACTTTGTCTTTTTCTTTTTGAAAGAAAATTCTCCAAGGTTTTGGAAGTTTACACATACCATATTTTGGTTTAGAAATAGGATATAATGAGAGAAGTAGTTACTAATTTCAGCTATGCTGTAGTAGTTGCATAGTGTGTAACATTTTTGGGACTTAGTCCAAAAGATAAGTGAATCAAGGTTCACTTATCTGTAACAGAAAGTGTCTACAATTACATACTGAAATACCAGTAAGTATGTGTTGGTGGTTACAGACTTCTGGCTTCAGGACATAGTACTTTTGAAGCAACCTTCATACAGGTATGATCTTCTATAGTTATTCTTGAGTTTTGTCTGACCTATCTAAAACCAAGTTACCATCAAATAGGAAATAGCATCTATATGGTTCTAATTTTTTTGCTTCTCTTTTTAGACTTGAGAAATATGATGCCAGTATGTTTGTTCGGGCCTTTTAAAAGCCTTTTACTCATGGGGAAAAAGAGGGGGGGCTGTTCAGCTTTATCTTTAACTTTCTACTCTGCAGGAGATTTTTTTCTTTTTAGATTGCCTTTTTGTTTCGTCAATAATTGACTGGTTAATTACTGGTTTTATGTAGGCATGTAAGACTTAGCACTTTGGGTTTTGTGCTCTCACTCCTTAGATCTGGATAATTCCATTGACAAAACAGAAGCAGGAATTAAAGAACTTCAGAAGAGCATGGAACGCTGGAAGAACATGGAAAAGGAGCATATGGATGCCATTAACCATGATACAAAAGAACTTGAAAAAATGACTAACAGGCAAGGCATGCTTCTCAAAAAGAAAGAGGAATGCATGAAGAAAATCCGAGAGTTGGGTTCACTTCCACAGGAGGCGTTTGAAAAGTATCAGACTTTAAGTTTAAAGCAGGTAATAAGTGTGCTTGGTTTCATGTTTCATGACCTGAAAACATGTGTCACGTACATCTTGAGGGTGAGATGTGGGGAGAATTGCAGGTCGCTTTGATACACTGGTATTTTTCGTTTGCAGTTATTCCGCAAGCTGGAGCAGTGCAATACGGAACTGAAGAAATACAGTCACGTTAACAAAAAAGCTTTAGATCAGTTTGTGAATTTCTCAGAACAGAAGGAAAAGTTGATAAAAAGACAAGAGGAGCTGGACAGAGGCTACAAATCCATCATGGAGCTGATGAATGTCCTTGAGCTCCGGAAATATGAGGCTATTCAGCTGACTTTCAAACAGGTAACAAAGTGGCAACAGTTATAAAGACATTGGTGCACAAATCAAATAGTCCCATTAAGTAGCAACTATTTGTGAAGAAGCAGACATTAACTATATCGATAATAAAAGAAGTCATTATCATGTAACTTGAGGTTTATGGGGGTTTTTTAAAATACTGAAAAAGAAATGGGCTAGCATTTTAAATAGGTGTTTGTCTTGGTTCTATTGTAATGCCAGCTTTTCTTTAAACCTCTTAAATACTTCCTTTCTGGTGAATCTCTACTACCACAAGACTTTCTGGGGAATGTCTGGTAAAAAAACTCTCTGATTCTGGAAAATTGATATAGTGGAAAGTAATTCTTAATGTTAACTATCTTTATGACTGAGTGTGTGAAATGTTCTCAAAAGGACGTTTGCTTAACTTGAGTGTCCTGTCTAATCTGAGGTTTACTGGTGTGTTCTAATTCTGCCATTTTCTTGGGAGGAAAAAGGTAAAAATTCTCATACTACAAGAATATTTGGCTTAGATGATTTTAAACCAAGCTCTGTATAGCTTAGATCTTCTGCTTCTACTTAAGAATTAACCTGGTGCTCTGCTTTGAAGCAGATACTTGGTGTGATCATGTAAACACGGCTGTTGTCTGTGTTTGATTTTGTTATGCAAAAATGAGCTGATGTATTGACTCTTTCCTTTTCAGGTGTCAAAAAATTTCAGTGAGGTATTCCAGAAGTTAGTCCCTGGTGGCAAGGCCACGTTAGTGATGAAGAAAGGAGATGTGGAGGGCAGTCAGTCCCAAGATGAAGGTGAAGGCAGCACTGAGAGTGAAAGGGGATCTGGATCTCAGAGCAGTGTTCCATCTGTAGACCAGTTCACTGGAGTTGGCATAAGGGTAAAGAAAAATACTCGTGTTTCGGTACCCTGAATAATTGTTTAGATTGCTTTCTAACAGTATCTTTAAAAGGCAGTGTTTAACTGGTCCTGTTTTTTTAATAAAATAACAAGTGATGTTGTGGTTTAATAATTTGAAATCATCTTCTTGTTGCATTGTTTTCTTAGGTATCATTCACAGGGAAACAGGGTGAAATGAGAGAAATGCAGCAACTTTCAGGTGGACAGAAATCCTTAGTGGCCCTAGCCCTGATATTTGCTATCCAGAAATGTGATCCAGCTCCGTTTTACTTGTTTGATGAAATTGACCAAGCCCTGGATGCCCAGCACAGAAAAGCTGTTTCAGGTAACTGTCTACTTTTTATTCATCTTCGTTGAGGTTGAAGGTGATTATCTTCTCATCCGTGATGCTTAAAATAAAAAACTTCTGATCATAAAGGCACATTTTTTTAGTATCCCTACTTGTGTTAAATTTTAACTTTGTGCCTTCTGAAGTTTTTGTGAGCTTGGTTTTAGAAGCACTGTGGTCACTGGGCCTAAAGGGTCTTTGTGCTACACGTCAGTGTGGTAGAAATAATCCTGTTCTGAAGTGTCAGTTGATTTTTAAAAAGGAACTCTGAGCCCATCGCGTTGTTGGAAAAGTGCTTACTCTCTGTTTCATCATAGAAGCTTAATACCCCACTTATTTTGCTGAGTGGCTGGATTGGTCAGAGGTGATACTGGAATTAGTAATAGTACTTGCAAACTGGTATGGATCCTTTCTTGATTTGTAGGGCTTTTTGTTTTATGACTCAAACCCTCTTTTTGAGTAAGGAACAGCAAATTCTTTGCCTGTCTCATATTAAGACCTCTCCTGCTTTATTGAAAAAATTACATTAATAAAGAAGTTTTGTATTCTTTTTTAGATATGATTATGGAACTTGCTGAACATGCTCAGTTTATCACAACAACTTTTAGGCCTGAACTGCTTGAATCAGCTGACAAGTTCTATGGTGTAAAATTCAGAAACAAGGTAAATAATGTTTCAGTATCAGCGTTTACTGGGAGCCTTATCAAGTTGTGCATTTGAGACTTGACCTAACGAGTTCAAAGTGAATGAGTCGTCAGTCTTGTCTAAAAGTTCTCTCCTTCCTGAAAAGCAATTTAAATATCTACCTATGTTCTTGAAAGGAAATTACAAATTGTTAATAGGCCCGTTGCTGGGTCTGGGATTCTTCAGAAATAAGGCTGTCTTACGTGCAGGTGATGCTGTAATAACTGCATGCTTCTTTGTGTTCCACCAGGTCAGTCATATTGATGTGATCACAGCAGAAATGGCCAAAGACTTTGTAGAAGATGACACCACGCATGGTTAAATGAATTTGTACTTACTGCTTGTTTGGAAGTTGTGTATAGTGCTGTTGATGCCGGGGACCTGTAAATTTAAAATATGAAGTATTTAGTCCTGGTTTAAAATAGTTTTTGAACATACGTTTTAACCAAGACCCCAGAAGGCTTAGTTTCAAAGGAGCTTGAGTATCCATTTTGTCTCTGTTGCTGTATTTTATAAAATAAATGTTACCTTTATACAGTACCTGTAGTTTGGAAATTTTATTCTCTTCCCTTAAATCTTTTGTAAAGTGTCTGTTGCTGTTTTGAAGCTTTTCAGAAAGTGCTGGCTGTTCCTCCTGAAGTATAATTTTACTATTTATATTGCCTCACATATGTTTTTTAATGGCATCAATTAAAATGATTGGTTTTATCCCTGTAACCTGTATACATTAAGTTTTTTGTTGTCTTAGAGTATTCCCCCAAGGTGGAGTAAGTAGTATTTGGTCATACTGGGGCTGTGTGTTTCAGAAGAATGAGATAGTTCTTTCAAGCCCTTTTTTACTTCACTTTTTCACCTTCTTTGCACTTTGCCAATGGCAGTAGAAAACTACCCCGGATCTGTGCTTGTCCAAATTCCTCATGTTCTAGTTATTGAATTGAGAAAATGTAAACATTAGAAAGTACTGAGAAGTCTGACAGACCCCAGAGCTGTCTTAACAAAGATCACAGCCCTCCCGTTTTCTTTTTTCTTTTTTTCCTGGCACCCTGGCCAGTGTAGCAATTGTTTCACTGTACCATTCTAACCTGAAGGACCAGCATAACTTGAGCCAAGTGACAGCTACCAGTCAAACTGTGAATCTTTTCCTACTGCCTAGGTTTTTGGCAAAGGAATATTGGATAATTTGATGTTTTTCTGGAAAACTGGAGGTTTTACCATGAGCCATTTATTTCTTAGTAAAGCAGTTGTAAAAAGAGAATCAGTTGATACTGCAATAGTGTATCTAAAAATAACCTCAAGCAGTACCTTTATGTAAATTTAAGTAGCACAGTGAGAAATAGTGAACTTAAGAGTACTGCATTTACTCTGTAGGGCACTTGGAATGTGCAGCAGAGGAATAAATCTGCCTGATAGGTTTTCATATGCAAGCACCCTTGCTCCCCACTGAGAACTTCAGGAGGTGCAGGGAAAGGAGGGCGTGAACTAGTAGGAAGCTGCCTGAGCTGGGAAGTGCCTGTGCATGCTGTACAAGGCAGAGGAGCTGAAGAATACTGGCAATACAGCTTAAGTTCCTTGGGGAATGCTTATGTAGTAAATGACTACCTGCAGCAGGTCTCAAGCCAGGAGGAGGAGGAGGATGCGTCTGATACGACAGAGATTTCTATAGCCTAGGGAGTCACTAGCTACATAGGAGACTTTTCTGCCAGTGAATAGGGGGTAGGGTACAAAATAGGAAACAAACTCTGGAAGCTGAAGTAACCCCAATGCCTCCAACATTTTTAGCATGTGAAGAGATGTTACACTTGAGAATCTGTCAGAAATGTGACGTTTGTCCTCTGCTTGCACAGTTAAGTGCCATGAGGTACGTAACTTACCTGTGTTAAGAGCAGGCTCTGCTCTTGGCTGACTTGCTCAGCTTGCCAGTGCTAGGGCATCAGCTTGCCAGTTTGAATTTTGGAAGAGATAAGCAGTTGAGAGGCCATGTAGCTAATTACTGTGGCTATTGAGAGTTGTCATACTAAAATCTATTTAAGACTGGTCATTAAATAATTAATTAAAGTGTGAGCAGATGAGAGCAGAAGAGTTTTTTTGTGTGTGTGTTTACACATAGTGCTCAGTGTTACAGAGCCCAATTGCAGCTGAATGACTTCTGTAATTTCAGCTGTGTTCCAGGCTTTTCTCTGGGTTGAGTCGAGCATGAACTTCGTTGCCAAGCGTAGTAAAAATGGGTAACCCCAGTGAGCTGGTGGAAGCATAGCTGAACCCTGGGTGGGTACTATGCAGGGTAAGAATAGCCAAGTCTTTAGCTACGGCTGCAGTTGTCTGCTGAAGACCCAAGGTTTAGAACTACTTGCACAAAACTTGGAGAGACTTACCATGACTTTCAGAATCCCACTTCAAGGTAAATTTTGGGGGTGGTTGTCATTTTTTTGTTTGAACCTAAATGAGTACTAAACTTCTTTTTGTACTTTAAAAGTGACATTTCAGTGGAGGGTACTAAAAGTGATGTTTCTGGGAGACTACTTTCTAAGCTGACAAAGGAGGAAGTACCTTGTACAAGGGAGGAAGAGTTGTCTTGAAAAAAATGCCAGTACATAAAGCCTAAAGGAGGATTTTTGGTTTTCCCCACCTGCTTTTGACCATGGTTAAGGTCATGTCACAGATGGGGTAACAGAGATGCACCTTATTTGCAAGAGAGAAGCAGCAAGGTGTTCTATTAATAGCAAATCTCATTGGTAAATACGACAGTGGTTGAACAAGATCTGACGGCAAAGCACACTGGGTAATTTACTGTGTAGAGGGCAGGGTCAGAGAACTACAGGGAGACCCTCCTGTTGAGTCCTGTGGTTCCAAGAGGACCCCCTTTCTTTCCCAACTCCACCTCTGAGGAGTCCAGGTGCAGCTGGATCCAATCCCAGGCCCAGACTTGGTCAACAGTTCACGTCTAAAGGGTGTGTGCACAGTCACTCCTTTGTATCACTTAGCTAAGACTTCCAAAGCTTCAGCATGCTTATTCCTAATTCCCTTACAAAGTGTCTGATGCAATAAGGATCCTCTCAGCCTGGAGAAGAACCTTGAGAGGTGTCTCTACTCACGGGGAGATCCTGGTGTGCAGCCTGCTGCTGCGTAGGAGAGCTCAGAGTACTCTTGATCTTCTCAACATTGACAGGGGTAAGGTACTTGACTAATAGCTGTGTTTGCATACTGACCACAGATGCTGGTCTCTTCCACCTCCACTTTGGGAGGGATGCAGCCATCCCACTCAGATGGGTAACCCATCTGTTACCACCACCACTGGTTATCACCTGAGCACCACTATGGGAAATAAAGGTTGGTTGGGAGGAGCAGGAGTGGCAGAACAGTTTTCTTTGCTGGCCACCCCCATAATGACTTGCTTCAGCCTGCTGCATCAGGCTGAAGGTGTGGTGTTGGAAAATGCAGCCATAGGTGTGAGAGGTTTCTGGGATGTATGTTGAGGTCTGTTTACGATGGTTCGTATCTTGTCCACTTATTGTCATAAGCTGCAATTGCACTTTCTGTCTGCCAGGGCTTTAAAGTCTTCCTGGAGTCTTAATAACAAGCTGCTTTGAGAGTTACTGTGCCTGTGAGTTTCTTTGCAGTTGTCCATCCCATTTTTCCCACCCCAAAGTTAAAGGGAGCATTCACTGAAGCTATATGCTTGCTCCGAACTGTAGGACATCCCAGAAATTGTAGACATCCTGAGTGGCCCGTGGTGCAGTTGTTCATGCCCAGGGAGCATGTATGGATGTATTGACTGCAGTAACTGTGTTAGCAGCTCTGGCAGATGCTTCTTGGAAACGTTGTACAGTTGTACTCTGTGTCAGTATCAGAACAGCTTCAGCTGCCCCGGTGTGCTGGGGGCACGATCCAGAACCATGGAACTCAAAAATGTTCCTATTTTATTTTCATTTTTCTGGGTACTCTTGCCCTGCCAGTAAAACACAACTGCTGTTTCCTGGTTGTCCACCTGGGGCTGCGTTTCCCTCTGTAAGCTTGAAAGTCAGCTGGGAAACAGGGCTGTAGTGTAACTGCTGGATGTGTCCCGTGTAGGTGTTCAACTGTTCCTATTCTTAGCTATGGATGTGTGAAACCCACCGCTGAATCACAGATAATCTCCGGTATCTCGTGATAGTTTTCATCTCTAGCAAGCGTTCAAGCAGTCTAGGCTATCACCTTGTTGAGTTTAGTATTTTTAGTCTTATGTCAACGTTACGAGATGTAGTTTGTCACTTTGGGCAGGAGATGGAGCCAAACTGGGCTAAATGCAAAAAGGGAATTTGCTTTATTGCTCAAGTTGAGGGCAAAATCAAAGCTTTTCTTTGAGTTTTCCATAATTCCAGCTCCTGTTGGATCCTGAACAAATAGAGAAATACAAATAGTTTTATATGGACAAGGATGTAAGTAAACAGGAATAAATTACACTTTTTTTTCTTAAAAATTACAAAAGCCTTTAATATTTTGCTAAAGTTTTCTATTGGATGCCATTCCAGGAAAATGGATGGATGGATGTCTGTAAAAAATAAGCTACAAAGGTCTGAAAAATTGTTACAAAAAAGTAAGAATCTGGTTCCTCTATGAGAAATTACTAATAATTCTTTGTAGTGAATGAAGCCATTGTTCTCTCCTTGCAGCTGAACCTGTGGGTGTGGGAGGTGATGATTCCCAAGGCAGGGGTGAACAGAGAGGGTGAACTGCTCCTGATAAAATTCTTGCCTTGAATAGGAAATACAGAGTGAGTTACTCTGTTGAAAGTAGCAACTGCTGGGCTCCTCTGGGCTGCTCCCATCTGAGCCTCCTGATCCACAGGCACTCACAAGCACTGCTGCAGAACAGCTGCTCTGCCTCTGGAGCACCAGGTCCTAATAGATAATAACTCTTCACCTGGGGGGGGGGATAATGGCATCTTTTTATTGACTCTCAGTGGATCCCTGCTGATTTTTACAAGCTGAGAGTCTTCAGATATTGTTTCAAAATATTTTCCTAGGGAAAGGTAACCTTAGACCTTGGAAGGTCTTTATTTCCAGCATCTGCTTTCATTCCTCATTAGACACAATGGATGCTTTTACTGTTTCCCTAATAGTCAATAAAAGCATTTGCAGTAACAAAATTAAGTGTATTCACATGTGCACTTTAGTTCATTTCACTGGTGATACTGCCTTGTGTTTCAGAGGGTTATAAAAAAGTGGATTTGGTTTTATAGAAAAGCACTTCCTTTTAGCACTGATATAAGCATATTTGGGGATTATTTTAATTGGAGGCATTTTTCACCTCAGTCCTGGCATGATGTCTCTCTTCTCCCTCCTACAGTCGACTGCAGTGTGGTGGGAAGGCAGTTAGGCTGAGATCCTTATTTCTAGTTGTTCTGCCTTGTTCTTCCTTCAGTGCAGTTTTTACCCTTTCCTTCTCTGTTGGACTTGGCTTTGCTACCCGTGGCTGCACTCACCAAGGGGTATCTCTCTTTTTGGTAACCTCGATATCCTCTGGTTCAGCTTTTCCACTTGTTCTCTGCCGATGTGTTTTGTCCCAGACAAGCATTTCTTCTCTAATACAGCAACAAGGACGGACAAAATAATTTTACAGCAGACCCTGGATTTCCAGCAGCTCGAGCTAAGTGTGAGCTGTTCAGAGAGGATACATTTAGCCTGAGAAATCTTGTACCTATGCTGACCCCAGCATCAGTTTTCAGCACTTCAGAATCAGCAGCCACTTCATCTTGCACTCAACTTCTAGGAGAATTACATTATTCCTCTGAAATACCACCAAGTTTCTCTTGGCCCAGGCAAAGAAGAACTTGTGATTTCTTATTATAGTCATGGGTTGTGTCTGGGAGAGCTTTATTTCTCTGTGTGGAAATGTAACGATGAGAAATGATGTGCATGTTCTTGGGTTCTGATGCCTGACAGTTCCCACTGCTCTGGAAGTGAGATTTTCACCAGGCAGGATCAGCATTTAGAACCCACTTCTGCAACTATGCCCAAGAAGATGTGTTGATAGGATGTTTTGGTTGCAGGACCTCAGTGATACAGCATCTGTGCATACTTACACTTTAAACAGGAGGCGATCCAGACAGAGTGTGAGTCAGAACTACAACACCCAGTTGCTGTTGGTATCACTGAAGGTCGTAGACAGATGCTGCTGGCACTTGGAGCACAATGAAAATCTGCCTCTGTCTCTCTAGAAGAGCTCAAGTTTTTCTACTTAAAAGTTCAGGGATAAAAATGCATCCATGACCTTCACCGTTCCGATCACCCGAACAGCATCTAGCCAGCTGGATGCAGGCCCTCGGAGTGCAGGGGAAAACATCTCACCCCCTTGCTTAAGCTGTGGGGAAGTCTGAGCTTGTAATGAATTTCTGGTTGGTCTTAGAATTCAGACTTGTAAATACTGAGTAGCTGGGACCTCTCAAATACAGCTGTGGTTCACAGCACTGGCTACTTGGGAATGAATCACATTCCCCCTGCTTTGTAGTTACTACAGGCTGGCAGATTCTGCAGAAACCAAAACTGTACTGGGCTCCTCTATGTAGCTGCAGTAACAGCTAGGAGGGATTTATACATTTTAGTATATATATGTATACTATATATATAATGCATACCACTATATGCTAATATAAAATACGTAAAATATATTTAGAATATATAAAGACTTATAATAAGGAAATATTTTTTACTTTAACCTAATGCTATATTCAGTATTTTGTCTAAATTGGGACTGAGCAGCATGTGTTTTGCATCCTTTGATGATAAAAACCACTGTGATGTAGAGGGGGTATTTGCACGCAGTTGCTGTAATGCCCAGTGCTGGGATCTAATACTTATTTTAAACCCCTTCTTTTTAATTTTTATTTTAAACATTCAAAACCTATGGGCTGGGACAGTTCTGGAGTCCTACATTTCTTTTTTTTCCCCAGCTGCACTTGGGCACAGCACTACCATGTAGGTTGGTCACTAGGTAACAACACGTTTGGGGTATTTGATGGGTTACGGTGTTGTTACTTATCTTGAAAGTTGGCTTTGTTCTCTGGTTTGTTCAGAGGACAAATAACCAGGAGGGAAAAAACCTCTGGTGGAGCAGAAAGTGCTCCTGAGCCACTTGTCCCTTTTTTGCTGTCACGAATCCTCTCTTACCCACAAAGATAAATATGCTGAAGTTTGTTAAATTACTCTGAGGCTAAAGAGAGAGATGCAGATGGGGGTCTAGGTAGGGAGATGGAAGCACAATTTGGAAGCATGTTGGCATTCAAATATCTTGTTTAATAACAAGAGGTTGTAGAGAGGTGGGTGTTGGTCTCTTTGCCGAAGTGACAGGTGATAGGATGAGGGGGAATGGGCTCAAGCTGTGCCAGGGCAGGTCCAAGTTAGACATTAGGAAAAAATTCTTCACTGAAAGGGTTATCAGGCATTGGAACAGGCTGCCCAGGGAGGGGGTTGAGTCACTGACCCTGGATGTATTTAAAAGACAGGTAGACGAGGTGCTCAGGATTATGGTTTAGTAGAGGACAGGTATGGTTGGACTGGATGATCTCAAAGGTCTTCTCCAACTGGTGATTCTGTGATTCTGCTCCAAAAGGTGAGGTCACAGCTGTACTCACAGGATACCTGTAAAAGCTTTCATGCACAATGGTCTGTGTATTTAGATTAAGTCCATGAAAGGTCTCTTGCAAATTTCAGGATAAATAAGACAAGGGAAGCATGCGGTTGTGCTCCTTCAAAAGAGGTGGGGAAGTAAAATAACTGGGGTTGTACTAACGTGAGTCACCTGAATCTCTGATGACCATTTGGAGCTGTCTCTCAGGGGAGACACCTCTGTCTGCCACACAAGGCATCAAGGGTCCCAGCTGTATGAGAATCACACCTACATTAGGTGCTCATGGTACATCACCTAAATATTCCCTCAGCTTCTAGCATAAAGGTAAAGCAAGGAGACCACATACTGGATGGAGAAGGGCTTTGTTTTCATGAAGTAATAATCTGGTGGATACCTGGATTTAACAGGGAAAATTGGAGAATGCTTGAGTTCTGCTTTTTATTTCCCCTCTTCTACCCCTTCCTCAGGAGGCTGGCGCTCCCTTAGGGTGTAGTAGTTCTTCAAACAGTGAGTAAAACATTCCCTGACAGAATGAGGATCAGCTATCAGCATTCACAGCACACTCCTGCTCTGTCCAAGTCCCCCTTGTTTTTGAGTTCCTGGGTGAGGCGGCCTGGGCTGATTTCTGGAATGTGCAGCGAGACGAGGGGAAGGCATGGATGGATACAGCTGGTGTGATAAAACCAGGGAGGAGGTTCCCAGCACAGCCAGGCACTCAGGGGGTTGTATTCATCTCCACTGCCTAAGAGTTCAAGGGAAGTGACTTCGCTGTGGGTGCTCTGAGTAAGCAGTAGGGTGCCTTGTGCTGGTTCTCTGGCGTGACCCCAGCCTCCACCATCACAAGCCTGGAGACTGGCAGTCAGATAAGGATACTTGGGTTGTCCAGTGCACTTGCTTACTGAACCTGCTTGGGCAGAACAAGTCCTTTCTCCCACCTGATCCTTCTGGGGTCACGTGGCACTGAAAGGAAGGATTGCTCAGGGGGTTCCAGGCTCAGATCTGTGACAAGGATTTGCAGTTACTCACAGTGTGCTAAGGAATCCCTGGCTGGAGCCCTGGGGCCTATGAGTGATTTTATACACTGACTGATCGGGAAGGTTGTATAAGTGCTGGCCAGTGAAGAAAGAGGGGTAGGAAAAAGGCTGTGACCAAGCTCTCTGGCACTTGTCTGGTGACATTCAGCCTCTCCATGGCTGCTGTTGTGCTTGTAGGGAGGTTGTGCTCACCCAGCCTGGGCTACAAACGGCGTTATGGATGCCTTGCTCTTTGTGAATTTCTAGGTGCCAGAAGAATCCAAGTCAGGGTCCAAGATGCCAAAGAATGTGATCTGGAGAGACCTCTGTTTGGTCTGCACACCATCCTGCCCAAGCAGCATCACCAGCCCTGCTGGTTCCTATGGTGCTTGGTGACTAGAGAACCTTATTTAGCAGGACAGGCAACAAGACAGCTCCAAGTGAGGAAGCTATGAAGAGAAAAATCTTTTTTATTTTTTTATTTTAAAAAAAGGTGTTGAAAGGAACTAATTAGGTACATAATATCTAGAAGCACATACAGGGATAACTTAGTTGCCCATTGCACAAAGGCATTGCTTATGAATAAACCGTAATATCCTGTCAGCCCCTAACTTCTACATGTTTTTCTTTCCACCAGGGCTTGGATAATTATTCTCTGAACTAATTTCCTGAGAGTTCAGCACACTTAATGCTTTGTAGTTTCTCCTGACTTTACCTTTCAGGAGCTATGGGCGGTGGCTGCAGCATGGTGTGTGTATAATGACTTGGCAGGTCTCCACAGTTGTGGAATTTACAATCATTGCTCTGTGTGTAATGCTTGGAACAGCTTTTTTTTTTATTTCTGGTGGATGATGAATTAGGCCATCTGTCTCCAATGTCTGCTGACCCTTCCCCCCACTCTCCTCTTTCCTGGTATGTTGGCACTGTCGCACAGTCAGGCAGGGTCAAGGTCTGGAGCCTGGGGCTGTGACCTTCACTGCTGAGACCATGATGGCTCAGTCCTCAGCTTCCTAAGGTAATTCTCCAGCATGTTGTGCACCCACAGGTCTGAGATGCCACGCAAGGGGGAGAGATCCATTTACAGTATGTTAAGAGTGTGATAGCAGGAACTTCCTTCATGCATGTAGCTCATACTTAGAGTACTACTGGATTTTTATGTCTAAAGTTAATGAGCAAACTAATTTTTTTCAAAACATAAATGGGACATTTGCTGATTTGCAACAAAAGTGGCAAAGCACACTTGAAATGAAGTCTGAAAATGTTAAGTGCAGCCATGCTTAGACATCATTGAGACAGATGGGAGCTTTGACAAAACAGAAATAGAAAGCCAAGCAAATTTCTCAGCTCATTCCATTTTGCCTCTTGCCTGAAAGGAAAGTATATGATAGGGACATATGTAGCAACAGCCAAACAGATACGAAGGTTTACCCCTATAAACCAAGGTAGCACTAGTAACCGTAGACCTTGATCCTAAGCTTTCTGAGATTAATGGGGACTTTCCTACCGAGTTTATTGGGTTTGGGATTAAGTGCACAGATACAAAAGACTTTATGTAACAGCTTTGTGGCGGTGAAGTTCTCTGCAAGCACTTGGGGAATCCTTGGGAAGCCTTTCTGTAAACAGCTACATCTTTTCCATGAGTGTAAGGCTGGAAAGCTTATTTACTGCTGTTGGCAGTCACCGTAGGGATATGTATGAGCACCCGTGCAGCGCTGCAGGGAAAGGACATTTGCAGTACTGCCAGTGGTGTTGCAAAATGATGAGTCAAGTATTTAAAAAAAATAGTGAGACTGTATGGAAATCATGGGGCTTTGTTTCTAAATAGAAGGCAGGACGTGGTTCTTGTTCAATGCTTCTTTTGGCCTTCAAGGGTGCGTGCAAACCATACTTCAAAGCAGGTGTGTGTACCCAGGAAGGCCATGGATTTGTTTTTAATTGGAACCTGAAATTCCCACAGGGTGATATGGCTCCATTGCACAGTGCTAAAAGATGTGCAGAATATCATGAGGTTTGCATCAACGTCTTTGGAAGGCGTGGTGCTGAGCTAGTGGAGGGAAGGAGGATGCTATGGGATTTAGTGCAGTTGACCAGCCATGAGGGAGAAGGGGAAATTCCTGCATGTGGAATGTAAGCAAAATGCAACATCTGATGATAGAGCAGGTGTAGGATGCCTGGAAAAGAGTAACTCTGTTGTGATTCTAGATTACCTCTGACAATGAAGGATCATGAGTCATACTATGCAAATTCTATGCACAATATTATTTAGCCCAACAGTTCCAAGGGGTTATTAGTTTTCTGCTCATTTTAATTGTTTTTCCCGCAATTGGCTAATTTCAAGTGCATGTTTCTGCACCTGTTTTGGCTGCAGTGTTCAGAGGTTTGTCGTGTAGGTCCAAGCAGTCCTGTCTGGAGGTGCAGCAGCAGAATAGTTTGATGCCAAAGGATGATAACTGCAAGTACGAACAGCTGCTCACACTCCTTGAGAAGATCAGAACCCACCTAGGTGTGACTGTGGCTGTCCATTGAGAGAGGAGACCGCAGCTCTGAGATAAGGCCCTGCCTACACTGCACCGGAAGGCTGGTGTTGAAGCAGTCACCGGTATGTAAGTTCCTGTGCTTGGCCACCTTGGCACACCAGTGCCTGCACTGACTGGGATGCTGTATTACCTTCTCATGTGTGGGCCAGAGCGTAGGTTCACTTTCAGGAGCACAGTATAGAGAATCAGTATTTCTGCTGTGAGAGAACCTTGCCCCTCCCATCAGAGGCAGCGCAGACACAGCCTCAGTTTTTTCTGCTGGGATTTACCTTACAAAGAGGGAGGCTTAAGGGCTTTATGACTTTACTGGGACTTATTATGGGGTGACCTAGAGGGAGAGAATTTTAATAGACTGCATGTAAACTCAGTGTGAGAGAAAGGGTGACTAATCAAAAGTTTGATGGGACTGTTTTCCTGATGCTTTCATTAGTCTCGAAGTGTTAATGAGCCTTTGAGATTGACCAGTTCTCAGTGTATACACACCATAAGGGATTTTGGTTTCAAGAACAGAGATGGGCTTGTGAGCCAATAGGAAAAAAATCAAACATTCCCTTTGCTGCTGTTATAATAGATCCTGTGTCTTAATAATCCCTCAAAGACCAAAGCAGAAAATGGTTTGCTCCTTGTAGGGAAGAAAAGTTTGGAACCATAAAATCCAGATTACTTTGAGACTTCTGTCACTCTGACTTTACCAACTGGCAGAAAATTAGGTGACTTCAAAACATCAGTGGAAAAGGGCTTATTTAATTTTGAAATTTATTGGAAATTATCACATGTGTTTGTAATGCCAGCAGCTGCTTTCATGTCACTTCGCTGCGAAAGAGCGCGGCACTATGTCTGGATAAGGGTATAAAAGCTGCAGCTGGGAGCTGCAATAGAGACGTAGGCTGAACTTGCTGGATACACAATCAGTTAATTCTGCTGTCTGTACTACACGTGTTAGGGGCTCAAAAGTGCAGGAGTTTGATTGGTTTGGGTTTTTTTTAAAGTAGTAGTACTGTTACAGCGAATTAAATTAATTCCTAAATAATTTTACTTAACACCCATTCAGATGAGATATGCAAATAACAATCCTGTCTTACCAAAGTGTTGGAAAAACACCTATTTTCCATGCTATTTTTTTGGTAATACCTTAAAAATACATTTATTCAATTTGAGTTTTCTCTGTGCAAACTTGGGATCTAGGAGAAGCCTTCTTACCCATCTAATTGCAGAATCTGCAGGGAAAGAGAATAAGAAATCAAACCCAAACCTGTGGGGTATATCAATAACTAGTCTGAAAAACAAAATCATTTCCAAACTTTCACATATACTCTAGCACCTAAAAACCCAGTTCCTTAAAAAATACTGTTAAAGGCAAATAAAATTCCCAAGGGTTGACAGTTCTCTACAGTAAGACTTTAACAGTGTATGTGGTCCTTGAATCATGTTTTGTTGGTGGGATCCCTGTTGGACTATATCTGAGATGGCTTATGGCCTTGGCACTCGGTGTTGTGTTGGTTTTAACCTTCTTTCCACCAAAATTGATGTCCTTGTAACAGCACCAGAAGGTCTTATTGTAGATGATTCAAGAAAGTTTTAAGACTAGTAATTTATTTACAAGTTTTAAGACAAGTCATTGTGGTCCTTGAGCTGGGATGGTGACAGAGGAAAATCCTGTGAGGAAAACCGTCGGGGGGGTGGGAGGGCAAATATGGGCTGAGAACAGCCTGGGAGAAGACTTGGAGCCAAACAGTATGAGCGTCATGAATTGTAGATCTGCACATCCCTTGCCTTTGGGCATTGGATGTTGTTTTCACTTAAATTCTTCTGGAATATTCATAGAAGATGCTGAAAAAACAGCTTCCCCGAGTATATTATGCAATTTATTGTGTGGAATCAGAGCTGAAACAGCCCGTCCAGTGGGACTGGGTTTGTTTTCTGTTACCCTTCCAGCAGGGGTTTATCCATGTGTCCTGGAAATGACAATATTAAATGTTCCAGCATGGAAATTTTGTGTGAGGATTATCAGACTTTAGTTTTCTCAGTGCAGCCCAGGCCTCTTGCTGGCACAGGAGTCCTCTGGAGCTTCCACTGCAAAGGTCTGGAAACACTAATGCCTGACATTAGGAGATCTGAACTCTGCTGAGGAATAACAAGATAATGTTTTCTGTCTGACTCCCTCTGTGTGACCATGCCCATTAAAAACCTCTGCACTTCTCTCACTTCCCTCCAACAGTTTGCTTTAAGCTTCCCAGCTGAAACAGACCCACAGCATTGGTCCAGGTTAGAGGATTTGTTCTTTTCTTAATTGCTCTGGTGTAAACCTTGGATACTAAAAAGTTTTATTTCTATTGCTTCCTGAGCCCCACTCCCTGCCCCCATCCAGATTTATGCATAGACTATATGTACAGGGAAGGCTGAGGAGCTTCAGATACTGAGTGCATTAGCACCCTCTCCTGAGCTGGGTCAAGGATGGCTATCTGCAAATGAAGCATCAGCAGCTTCTCAGCTGCTGTCTCCTCGAAGAAGAGCTTCAGTTATGTGCTGTTACCACCTGTCTTTTGCTGGATACAGCTCAGCTCAGCTCATTCAAAATCAGTCTTTTCCTGTTCTCACACTGTGTGTATGTCATGAGTGCTTCCATCTGAATCCTCATTCTACTGCTGAGACCTGTTCACAGGCTGGTGCATGCTTCATCTTAAAATAGATCCACCAGTAACTGAGTGCAGTGTGATTATTTAGCCAAGATGATATTCCTTTGGGCTTTGCACAGCAGCCTGATTGTGCTGGTTTTTAATTCCGTGGCCATTTCAATGGGTGCAGCCAGTGCTGCACTGTTAGAAGGCAGTTGGTTTTGAATCCATGTGATGTATCACTACCACGTGCTTGGTGTCTTGCTACTGACCTGATCCTGTGAGGTGTTCATCACAGTCCAAAAATAAAACTTGCTCACAATGTGATGTATGGAATAGTCTTACAGGGGAAGGGGGAGCTTTATTGCTTGTATCACTTGACATTGGGACTGCATGAAAACTGGAAAATATTACGCCATAGTAGTAGCCTTTCAAATCACCTCAGGGTTTGCCAGCAGCGATTACAAAGCTTTATAATCCATGATCAAGCGTTTTTTCATCCTTCCATTAGCTTGTGTTTGGAGAACTCCTCTGTTGTAGTGAATGCCAGGTAGTCCTGAGGGGTAAGGGGACCCTTTCTGAGACAGCTGCTCTCATTTGTCTGATTCTCATGATCTGTAAAGAGTTTATATTAATAAACAAACAATTGTTACAAGCAAGTGAAATCCCATCACTTGGCTACACAGACCTAGCATTTCAGTGCCTGAGCTACAGCTATGCCTCTCCAGCCCTTCCTCTGCTGAGGCCGCAATGCTCACGCGATAAAACAATTGGTCACACCTCATTATTGAGGTTATTTGCAAGAGTGTACAAGGGACCAAGGAACAGATGTTTTGAAATGGCTAATCAATTGTTATAAATTTAATTAAGTTGATGCCTGCACATCTTTCCAACGTGCTCTCTTTTTTTGTTTAATTGAAGGATCCTAATTACAATTTCAATCAAGCTTCTCTGAGGCTCAAGCTTCAACTTTGGAGCCTAAATGCTGCTTGCATTGCGATTGCATTTATTCTATTCTGGCCACTTACACTGGAGTTTTGTGTCTCTGAACTTCACTCTTGGAAAGTTACATTTGGACTGAGATGTATGACACTTGTTGTTTGGAGTGACACACACAAATCCCCATACACCAGAATGAAAATTCAGCCCTAATCATCAAAGGGAAGTGAGGACTAAATGAATGCCTGTCATGCGTATCCAATTTCTCCACTGATCGTCCAGAGAAAATAAATCACAGCGGATGTCCTTCCATTTCTTCTTTGTTTAAATAGCTAGAAGGAGCTCTGTGCTAAAGTCACCCCAGATTTCCCTAAGGAATAGTAAAATCAATTAATATCAGCTAATTAAATGTTTTTACCCATATTAAAGCCACTGGAAAATGACAGGCCTGGTTTGTTGTGGCAGCACGCCAGGTTTGTTTGGGGTTTGGGTTTTTTTTTTTTGAGTACTTCTGGAATCAGAGGATAAAGCTGGAGGAGCACATCTCAACTAAACCAGTAACCACTTTTATCCCTTTTTAATAACTCCTTTGTCTGGGATTGTACTCTGAGACAGATTTCATGTGCATCAGCCTCCCAGCGATGTCTAGGGTCCAGCTGTGCTTGGATCTCCTGTCATCTTCCCATTATGCATCAGAAAAGACAGCAAATGTGATCCACAGAAAAGAGGTGAATTTAGAATCATAGAACCATAGAATCATAGAATCATAGAATGGCATGGGTTGGAAGGGACCCCATGGATCATAGAGCTCCAACCCCCCTGCCACAGGCAGGGCCACCAACTTCCAGGTCTGGATCTACACAAGGTTGCCCAGGGCCACATCCAACCTGGCCTTGAACACTTCCAGGGACGGGGCATCCACTACTTCTCTGGGCAGCCTGATCCAGCACCTCACCACTCTTTCTGTACAAAACTTCCCCCTAATATCTAAAGGGAAAGGTATGGCAGAAAGATATAGCTTGATAAAGGGGAAAATTTTAAATGGCAGCAATTTGGGATAGGTGTTCAAGTCACATTGATTTTTCAATGAGAACAGCATAGTTTACAATCCTTCATCTCTCTGAAATGTTCCCTTGCACCCCAAGGCAATTTAATTTGGAAAGAATTGTTGGAAGAAATCTGATAGGTGTATAAAATGAGCAGCATAAAAAGCATGCTGTCACTGCAAGGGCAGTGCCCTGAGACTCGGAACCTGCTCCAAAGTTAATTGAAATCAATTGGAAAGACCTCTGTTGGCTTAAATAAGCTCTGGATGGACCCCTGGGAGAGCTAGCAGCGGTACCCAGATTTACCATAAATTTCTTGAATGGCGCAGGGCAAGTGAGTCAGGGCCACATCCAGAGTGGGGGCCAGATGTTGTGATGGGATTGCTTGGAGGGAGGGGAGTGTGAAAGGCTCTCCGTGCAGCCTTGTGCTTTAGGGCTCTTTTTGGAAGAGGCTTCTGAGCTGATAATATAAACCAAATCATAACTTCTGTTTAGCCTGTTGTGCTTACACTTGTAGGATGCTATTTAAAAACATCTGGAAGATGAGGATTAGGCATTATAAGAGTTGTAAGAACAGCATCTACAGTCAGATTAGTTTGTGTAAAGTTCCAGGGCCACCAATCCTTGTGTTTTGGAGCATAAACTCACCCCTGGCTGCAATAACGGAGTAGATACCTCAGTGGAACAATTCGTTACTGTTAAGCAATTAATCATTTGCTATGTGCCATCATCCAGCTGTATCTTTATGTGGATGTACCTTGGTAAGGGGGTCCATTCTCACTGCTGGGGGACTGGCAGAGCTGCCTGTAACTTGTGTAACTGGGGACACTTCACTGAGGCGATGGAAGCTCCTGGCGAGTGCTGCACCCTCAGACCCACTTCAGGCCCCTCTAACCTCCCATAAACTCAAGCAATGTTTTGGGTGCTGTCAGGACAGTTCTGCAATCTACAAGAGCTGGGCAGCACCTTGCAAGATGGAGCCTTTGCCATCTGTCCTGATGCACGCATGCCTATGTCTCTCTGCAGGCTCTTGTGGGAATTGCCTGTTTGTGCTGGATCCCAGCTCCATCACAGATTCTGCTGCAGTGCTTCATGACTGCTCAGGCCAGGGGCCTTGGGGTGAGCACTGAATGCCTCCTGAGGCACTGAAGAGCTCAGGTTCCCTGCCTAAACTTTGGTAGGTTGGTTGATTCATTGGTGCTGCTTTGCCAAGAGGTACCCAGGAGACCTCATCCTGGAAGTTCATCCAGTCCTTGGCTCCCTTCACCTCCAGACTTCTGTCCTTTTTTAAGCATTTCTGACTCCCAGTCCTACCCTCCTCCTTTGGCATTCCAGGCACTAAACTGCACCTTTCCACCACCTCCTCCCATCCCGGTGCAGCACTCCTCCCCTTCAGAGGGTCCAGCAGGAGATGGCCTCACAGTCCCTGTGCCTCATGTTGCTTTAACCACCAGCACCAGTTGCAGTCCAGGAAGCCAGGGTGAGTGTTAGCAGTTAAGTCACCGATGGCTCATCCAAGTCCTATGGGAAAAAAGCAGGAGCTTGTTCAGATGACTCAGAAAAACTTTTTAACCTAGCAGTGCTAACACAGAATTACCAGGAAAAAGACTGGATGTAAGGAAATGCAACACAGAGGCTGCAATTTTTTTCCAAGGTTTTGTTGCTAGGTGGAAGTTTACTGACATTTCCCTGGGTTGCCTGAGGCTGCAGACAGCTTACTTTAATGTCTCTAGCAAAGCTGTTTTCCAGGCTGTGATAATGACTGCAAGCCCTACGTATTTAAGTTAATGAAAGTTCAATCAGAAGTTAATTAGGGCTTTTGGCTTTTCCTGCCCACATCAAGGGCAGAGCAGAAGAGATTTCTTGGAAAACACAGTAGAGGAGAGGATACAGGTATGTTATCAGGATAAATGTGTGTTATCAATGTTTAATAGACAGCTTGAGCATCACAATCTGTGCCAGTGAAGCGGAATTCTAGGGAGGCTGTTGCTGAACTCTGGCATGTCTCTGGTGATGGCCCCACTGGGCCAGGAAAGAGATTAGGAGTGATTGTACCTCCTTGTCTCATTCCAGCTCTCTGGGTAAAGAGATGCCTGTCATTTTATGTGCCACAGAGGTGTGAGATGAGCAGCCTTAGTTCTTGCTGCCTGCAAATTCCATTTGCCTGTTGTGCTTGGTGCTGGTGCTGAGGCAGATGGGGTGTATGATGTAAGCCATGCTTGGTAAACTCCTGTCACCCATTTGTAGTGAAGAGGGCTGCACACTTGGCTCCATACTGACAAACTGATTTTTTTTCCCTATTGTCAGGTTGGATGGGGCTTTGGGCAGCCTGGGCAAGTGGAGGGTATCCCTGCCCATGGCAGGAGGTTAGAACCAGATGGGGTTTGAGGTCCCTTCCAACCAAAACCATTCTGTGATCCTATGATTGCTTCTCTTGCCCCATAATATGCCCTGGAAAATCAAACATAAGAACATTTAGGTTTCTTGCCTTCTTTGTGACTCTTCTGGACAATGTGGAGCTGCTGAATTTCTTGAGGAAAAGTTCAGAAAGTTGTTTTTCACAATGTGAGCCAAATAATATGTTGTCCCATATTTGTGTCCTAGGAAAGGCCAGAGGTTTTAGCTGGAGACCTTAAAAATGGTCAGTTGGAAGGAAATACTGTGGCCAAAGAACTGTCGCTGGTCACTGTATTAGCTACAGTAGATTCAATACCCCCAAATAAATAAAAAAAGAATAAAGAGACCAGCCCTACAAACCTAGGGACTGGTAATTAAGGTGTCTTTGGAGAGGTGGGAGCCTGTAGATCAAATTCCTGCTCTGAAAAGGCAGAGGAGTTTGAGCTTTCCTGACTTTTCTCTTTACTAAGAACATATTTTTAGTTAGTTACAATTTTATCTAACTGGAACCATTCAGGTTTAAATTTTTCCTTTGGGGTCCTGTCCTACCTTCCCTCTGTCTGTTCTCATCACTGGACTTCTGTTTACATCACAGGGGTCCTGAGAACTTTCCTTGCTTCTCTCAACCATCCCTTGTAATGTCTGTGATGCTGCTTAAAGTTTTAGTGTCTCTCTTGAAACTGAGAGGGTATGGACACTGCTGTGACTGTGAGAACAAGGGAGATTAAAGATATTCTCTCAGGAGTGTTACTTTTCTCGTGGGCTGAGTTCAATGTGAGCTGATTGGTAAATTTGCCTCAGGCTGGATTTTTTTGGCAATTGATCTGCTTATGGGGAAAAAACTTGTGAAGTGTCAAGTTCTCTATGAAAAAAACAAGGGGGGGGGAAGAAGAGGGAAAGTATGATTTTAAAATCTGCTATTTGGCTTTTATAGCTCTCTATCCTGCTGGTGCCCAGTTAAAGAAAAAAAATAAAAGAAAAAGTCTGCATATTGTAGTTAAAACCTAATGAATTTCCTTGTAAACTACTAAAGCTCAGGGAGCTTTCAGTGCCTAAAATGGATTGCTGGTTTTTGTTCAAGGAGACTACTGGTTCAAGGAGTCTTTCTGGTTTTATAACTGGGCATTTCTGAAAATGGGAAGGAGTTTCATAAGTGACTTCAGCAAAGACTTACCCTGTATGGTGGTTTAACCCAAATTCAGCAACAAGCAGCTGCTTGCTCACCCCCACTGGAATGGGAAGGAGAACTGGGGGAAAAGTGAAACTCCTCAGCTGAGATAAAGACGGTTTAATAAGACAGAAAAGGAGGACAATAATAGGAATGATAAAAGAGTATACAAAACAAGTGATGCACAGCTCCATTACCCAGCACCTGATAAGCAATGCTCAGTTGGTTCCAGAGCTGCAGTGCCCCCTCCAGCCATCTCCCCTAGTTATATGCTGAGCATGATGTCATACTGTATGGAATATCCCTCTGGCCAGTTGAGGTCAGCTGTCCCCACTGTGTCCCCTCCCAGCTTCTTGGGCACCTCCTCATTGGCAAAGCATGGGAAGCTGGGAAGTCCTTGACTCAGTGTAAACATTATTTAGCCACAACCAAAACATCCACGCCTTATCAATATTATTCTTGTCCTAAATCCAAACCACAGCACTCTACCCGCTATTAGTAAGAAAATTAACTCTACCCCAGCCAAAACCAGGACACCCTGACTGAAGGGTGGCTTTAGCTCTTTGTTTTGGGGTTTTTTTTTTTATTCCTTGAATCCTGAGACTGAACTAATCCTATGGCTTTGCTTCACTCCCTTTGTGGAGTGTGGTGGTTCTTGCATTCCAGATGGTATGTGCGTAACGTTTGGAAGATTAGTAATGATGTGTTATCACAGCCAGGGGCAGCCCAAGTAAATGCTTTGTGGACTGTGACTGATGGGTGGGGTTTATGCCACATTCTCATTGCACATCTTTTTTTTAACAGAGGAGGGAAAAGGGGCTGGATTTATGGATGGATTAAAGCATCTCACTCCGTTCAGCCTGGATTCTTTTTAAGCGCTGAGTATCCTGACACGACAGTATTTATTTTATGTGTTGTATGTGGAGGCACGGCTGTTCCAGGGCTCTTGCTTCCACAGATAGCACCTGTTAGCTAAAATATTTAATAATTCAGACTTAAACAAGCAACAGTTAAACTAAGCTTTCCTTAGGCTCTGGTTCAGGGCTTTCTGGCTGGAGCTGTATTCTAGACATGTTCCATGTTTGAAATCTTGCTGTCTGTTAAGGGCCTGTGTCTGGGAGAGAGATGCATTTCACAGACACTCCATGACTTACCCTCTCACTAGGTACAAGTACAAATATTTTAAAGGTTCTCTGCTTCCATCTCTCCCCCTAGTGAAACAGCCTTTTCTTCTCTTTACTCTGACTGCATCTGTTCATCACCTTCAAGTCCCTCTTTAGATGTGTGGTCTTGCCATTTGTTAACATAAACTGTTGTCCGTCTTAGAATCTCCTGAACTTGTATGGACTCTGAAGAATTGGTGGAACCTGCAGACTACCCACATTATGCCAACTCTTTCCTTTCTGATGGGTTTTTACATATTTCACTGCCACCCCAGAGCCTGCTCGCTCCTGTGATCATGCAAAATGGGACATCTAGGGTGAGGTAATCTATCCTTCTGCCCCAAAGGTGCGTCATGCTTAAATCATTCCTGACAGATGTTTTGTGCAACCTATTTTTAAAACTGCTAGTGTCAGAGGTTTCAAAATTTGGCATACTGTCTCATTTGCCATTAGGAGGTTTAATCCAACCCCCTGTCGCTGTAATTTAAGTCTGCTTTCTTCCATCTTCCTCACCTCAGGTATCAAAGCCAATTAATTCCATTCTTTAAAGCTTATTTTCTGCCTCCACTCTTCTCCTTTCTAGACTGAACAAAACCCTTTCCACCATTCTTTTTGGCAATTCTCCTTTTGTAGGGTTGTGATTAGTCCTATCCTTTCTTCTGAATTGCTCAATCCATTTCCCACTCAAAGCACAACTGCCAGACTGGATGTCGTGCTCATAGTGAGGACTTACCACCACTGAGAAAAATAAGGGAAGGGCGTCAGATGAAACTCCTGTTTGTATAGCTCAGGTTGATGGATGCCTTCTTTGTGACAGCATGATATCGTTGAGTCATGTTCAGCTCTGATCCTCTGTAATACTCCCCAAGTCCCATTCAGAACAACTGTTATCCATCTAGTCATTTCCCATCCTGTATTTCCCAGACAATATTTTCCTTTCCTAAGTACAGGACTTAGCACCTGTCCTTGCTCAGTTGAATCCTGTGTTTTTCAGACTGTTTCTCTGATCTCTCCAAATCATTCTGAAAACTTTCTCTGCTCCAGTTTGCCACACAACTCCTCACCCCACATGCAGACCTCAAATGTATGAGCTGCTCTGTTACCCAAACTGACAAATAACATTATAGGAAAAGGACTTAACCCTTGCAGATTCCCAAATGATACGCCTTTCTAGTCTGACAGCAAACTAATTGTACCAGCTGTGAGTCAAGTTTTCCAAGGAGCTCTGCATTTATCTTCTTGTAGCCTCATCTATGGCGTGTCACTAGTTTTCTGTTAAGAATATTTTCTGAGACAGTGAAGCTTTTGCTCTGTTACCTGTGACCATGAGTTGCTGCTCTTCAATTTGTGTTTCTTTTTATCCCATATTTGTCCTTGCTGTTCTTTTTCTATGTCCTTTCTTGCAAGATGCTCATAAAGAAAGAGGTGAACTTGCTGCTAAAGTGAGAAGTAGCAAAGGAGAAACCCTTCAGAGGGTCAAGCCAATGACTTCAAGTCAAAGGTTTCTTTTATTATTTCTCTGTCCTGGATGTCATAGGCTTTGATAAATTAATTTGTTGTTGCAGAAAAAAAAGGTTACTTTTTTCCTCCACAGTTAAAATAATGGGGTGGGTGGTGAGTGTCCCTCTCTAACTGTGTCTCTCTCAGAATGGTTTGTCATTTCTCAGCCCCTGTGATGATAATTTACAAATTTATTTCTGCAATCCAATGGAGACTCTTCTGATTCCCAGTAGGAAGGTGACTTTAAAAGCCCTTTTAGCCTTTTCACAGGCTAAAAGGACCCGGTGAAAGGTTAGAAGCGGTGGTAGGTCAGTGACATGGGCAAGAACTGGAAGGTTCTGAACTGGAAGGCTAATTTTAGAAGATGACCTCAACAGGTGAGCAGATGATTTCAGGTAACTCCAGAGTCCTTTGCTTCTCTGCATTAAATGTCAGTGTGAACTTGCCTGTGGATTCTTCCTCTGAATATATAGCTCGCAGGATCCGATGCAGATTCCAGGTCAGCAAGCCCGTTTTCCACTGGAAGCATTCCAGATGATGCTAAACATCACCAACTAATTTCAGGCTCAATGCGACTGTTAAAGAAAGCCCTCCTCAGACTTCAGGGACGTACAGCCTCACCTACCTTATCTAAATACCGTGTGAGTTGTTTCAGTTCAGTGTAGCATCTCCACAGCGAGCGGTGTGTGGCTTCAGCACGGCGCTTCCTCTCAGCCGCAGTAGGCTGCCTCCCGGTACCCGGCCGCGGGTCAGAACGTCAGTGGATTCCCTGCTCCTCTTGTTTGCTCAGGGCCCAACAGTTCCCTGAAGAAGGTTGTCTCAATGTAATGGCTCAGCGCCACATGCAGAACATTCCTGGTTTGTCTCTGGAGATCCGCAATGCAAGTGCTGACATGTAACACCACAGCTGCGCAATTTGTCAGCAGAGAAGGGCGAAGGAGCTCTCCCTCGGTCCGTCGGGAGGCACTGCAGCTCCGGCGGTGCCGCTGCACCGGCTCCCCACCGTCCCAGAGTCGGAGCACCCACGCAGGTCACGCCAGCAGAGGGGCCTGGGACAAGTGGCACATCAACAACTCAGTCCTGCAGCACAACTTTTGCATGTGAGAGAATAGATCTGTTTGCCACAGACCCGTATGTGTCAGTCACTTTAGTCCAGACCATTCCTGGCCACTTTCAGTGATATTTATCTTTTCCTACTGCCCATCACATGCTGGGCTCTGAGGCCACCAAAGCAGAACTTTGGTATGATAACTCCATCAGTTGCCATCTGTCACCAATATGTGGATCTGAGAAGATTTTCATCAAATACATAATAATTAAAACAATCTGATTTTGTGTTTGAGACAGCATGCTGAGCACAAAAGCCCCATGGACTGTATTTCTTAAGGAAATACACAGTTTTCTTGATAGCTACCCACTCTTCTTTCTTGTTTTAAAACCCGGGTGTTTTAAAAGCTCAGGTCAGTCCCTGGTGGTGCCAGGCCCCATCAGCAGTGTACAAAAACTACTAGCAATCAAGTGCATCTCAAAGTGAGGAGAGGTTTGGTTTGATACTAAAATAACTTGCAGCAAAACTTATGCAGGGTTTGCACAATGAAATTAATAATCTGCTTGGGTAATATGGGCCCGAGTCTGCAAGATGATAAAATTGCCATGGCCAAATATCACTTCTAGGCACATAACATGTATAGCATTTGGTACTGAGCTACTTAGCTGTACTTTCAGAAATCAGTTGTCTTCATATAAAATTTAAAAACACTCTAATTTGCATTCCAAATGTTTGGTTTGTCCTTGAGTGTCAGTAGCATCCATCCCAACCAAATGGTACTTGGCAGTTTTGCAACATTCAGTGTTTTTCCACAGGGAAAGAAGCCATTAAGGTTTAGACTTTGCCTCCAGCTAGACATACATCCATAGAATTTGCATGCACATATAGGGTTGAAAAAGTAAGCTTTTTAAGGCCTAGATATTATTTCTAATTGAATATGTTTTTTAAAAAAAATGTCTGAAGTATAATCAGTACTAAATTTATTAATTATGGATATATTCACTAATAGGGAAGGGGTGCTAATTACTATCCACAGCTTTGGGGATGAGAGGAAAAAATTCCCAATGTAAGCATGCATGCATTAGAAAGGGGCGAGTAAAGAAATAAATAAGCAATTATTGTAAATACTGCTAAGCTTCTGGGGTAATGGAGAATGACAGACAGAAGTGAAGATGACTGGAAACAGAGCAGTTATGCCATGATATGAATTGAAGTATGTAATAGTGAAGGTATGGAAAGATTAGTTGGGTTATTAGCATGCATGTTTTGGTTATCTCAAGAGCTGAAATTAACATCAGGGATTTTTTTAAAAGCACAGTTGTTCCTCAGAGACATTTAATATTAATTTTTTTTTATTGTGCCTATTATGCTTTGCTTCCTCTCTGCTTTTCTTTAAGCAGTTGGCGAACGTAGTCAAAATGGTAAACATTTGCCATTTCTGAAGCTAGAAAGGAGCATGACACAAGCCTTTAATGACATAAGCCAGTATTTTGGGATCAAACAGCGTGTATAAACATCCTAGGTATGATCAGTTGCACATTCCAATCTTTTCTAAATTTACAATATGTGAATTGAGGATTACAGTGTCACCGGCTTGAGGTGCTGAGCGGGTGTACAGCTCTTCACAGTAAATGCAAGTAGGCAACATTAATTTACCCTGCATCATTCTGCATCAGGACTACGACTCTGTGGTATTTGCCTTTCATTAGCTGGCTGCCCTGGCGTGTTTGAAAGTCTCAGCTATCCACGGTTGAGTGCCTGCTAGCTTGTCTCCAAATGTTATCTTTCAGCATCTTCACCTGCTTGAATCTTGTAAGGCATGTGATTGTCACTGCGGTGGTCAGTCCAGCTCCTGAGTTTTGTCCTTTTCTTTTCCAGACCTGGAGCAAGGCTGTCTTTCTTGGTGTCTCATTTCTGAAGCCTGATTTTATAATGCTCGTGGGCTGATCATTCTGCTTCCAGCCTAACGTGTTTTGTTAAATCCTTCAGGTGATGCTCTTCCCCTATAGAAGCATCAGTTCTACGCCCAAATACTTTTAAAGCACTAGATCTCCCCTGTATTTTCCTTTTAAACCATTAGGAAACTGTCTGGTACTTTCAAATGTCAGGCTGCTTTTTTTCATTGGGTTTTTTTCTGTTTGCTTATAAAGCAATGTGCAGCTAAATTTTGTAAAAGTACCCTTTGTAAAAGTACCCTGAGTATTTCTGAACATCACTGTTCTGCTGATGTGCAGTCATGGGTGATGGAGCCTGTGCAGGCACAGGACAAAGCAAAGCAGGAGGAACTGCAAAAGAACCTACCAGTTGTGGCCATTCACAACCAGTGAAAAGAAAAAAAACCACCAAAAAGTGGTGAAAAGCAGTGTTGACTGAAATATCTTTCTAGAGGAGCTGATAGCAAAAGGTCATAGAAGCAAATAAAGACTTACCCAGGAGGCAGATTTCCTATACCCAGGCACTGGAAATCTCTGCTTCAGTCTTCAGCTTCTCTATCCAAACAACGACCAGAGAGAACAGCAAAGCAAACGTACACAGCAAGCTCCAGAAATGGGGTTCTGTATAACTTGGGAAAAGCTAATGGGTTAATAATCATAATCTGCCAGGCCTGAAGTGTCTTTCATCCTTTTTCTAGAATATGTTGGTATTTTCTTCAATTAGTTTTGGAAGTCGAGTAGGGGAGTGCTTTCCTGCCTTCCTCCACAGTGTGTTAAGGAGTATGATGTTGCCATTCTTCCCAGATGAAGTCTTTTATTCCTGCAACTGGATACTTATGTTACTTCAATCCTATTTAAGAGCTGACATCTCATTCTTCATGAAATCATTTTCGTATTTTAATGGCTATTTTATTGCAGCTTGCAGAACCATCACAATGATACCTAGATCACTAGCTGGATCATACTTTATGAATGTGAATTAAAATGCTTGTGCACTGTAGTAACAGTAAAAAACAGAGTTTATTCTCCATTATTTCTGGGTCCCTCCCCAGTTTGGGAATAAGCCATATTACACACACAGTGGTACCTAAACCGGCACTGAGCTTTGAACCTTAATCGAGCACGGTGCTTGTGAACAGGCGTGAGCTGGCCCAGAAGTACCTGTTTTATCTAAGTTTTCCATCTTTCAGGTTGTTTTTTTTTCCAACCCCCTGTTTCCCCTGATAATAGAGGGTTGGTTATGTATTAATTTCACAGAGAATTATGCTCAGGGTATTGAATTCACAAAAGGTTAGATTTCAGGTCACGGAGGAACAGACAGGTTCAGGCACGTACCACAGAAAGGTTTTAGTCAGACTAATAGGCACAGTGACTTGATATAATCTTTTATTCTTAGATGTGTTTCCTTGCTACCATGTAATTCTATGGTTAATTGAGCTCTTAAAGCAATGAAGTTATAGCTATTTTTGCTATTTGACGCTGAACTATTTGGGGACACAGTATCCTGTGCCTGGTTCCATCACCTTTCTACTTTATGGCGCCTTTCTTCTGCCTGTGCCTTTGTTAATCTAGCCTCCTAAAAATCAAATGTTCTGGCTATGAGTTCCTGTGTGCCAGAGAGCGGTTTCTGATTTATACTCGTGCAAGTTAGAACAGCAATTAGATCAGGATTTCAGTTTTAGCATGCAGATTCCTACAACTGGAAAACAAAACAAAAAAGGCATTGTAAAATGTGAGGGTTGTGTTAAATCATATCTGGAGATGCAGTAAGCATATAAATCTCTACTGGAATTATTAGCTAGGAATGTTTTTTGCATGAGTGCTCGTTAACACCCATGGCATAGACACTTTTAAAAAATCAACAGTTCTAATCTAAAACCATATACATGTAATGAATTGGGTATCAGCAACAGGAAAGTCAGTGTTTCACTGAGTTCAATGCCCAAATAACTGTTAGCTGATAGTTACACTAACACAGAATGTGACTCTAGCCAAGGGAAGAAAAAATACAGTTATGATTTCTCCATGTGCATAATCACCTCTTTCCACGTTAGGAGAACAGGGACTTGTGTGGCAGGTTGCACTTGTTCACTGCTACTGCAAAATCCAGACCCAACACTATGCCATTTGGCCAAGCTACTGTTCTTCCTCTCTCTTATGGCAGCGCTCCAGGAACCCTGCAAGGCTTGGACAGAAAACTGCTTGTGTTGGTTTCTTCAACAAGGGAGTCCTTCGTAAGCCTGAGCTTGTTCACAAAGCAGCATCACACCCACCCATTTATTTCGCTGTAGGACAACCAGTGAAACGCCCCTGCCTCTAAGTGAGCCTTGTGCTAGTGCTTGTTGGCAAGGCAGGGACCAGCTCGGGGTGGGCAAAGGGGCAGTGCTCCTACAATGCCAGATCCTGCCAAGCCAAACACTGTGGTATGACAGAAAAAGAGAAAAAAAACCCAACCAACTTGATAAAAAACAGACGTGGGGATGGGGACTGTGGCTTTAAAGAGAGTGAATGGAGGAGATCTTTGCAGAGTTTTAAGACCCCATGCTGAGCCTGAATGCCGTCTCAGCTTGCACACTGTATGTATTAAGTGCAGAAATAGTAGTGCCTAGTAAAACACACTTGATCCATTTTTACAAGTGATGTAATATAACTGTCTGTGCGAAGTAACACGTTCTTGTGACTATCCACCTTCTAATCCAGGGCCATGCATTAGTGTCATAGCTGTGCACTTGCTGCCCTCTGAGCCATGAGTCACCATCTTTCACTTCCTCAAATAATTACAGGCAGCAGAAAGTGGCTGTCGCTTTGCCTCTCGAGAGCTTTCTCTGCTGCTGGAGCAAGAAGGAAACTCACACAAAGCCACTTTTTCTGTGGCTGATTGGTGGACACCTGAGAGTCACTTTAACCCTCAGGCAAAGATAGCACCACATGCTTAACTTTTAGTTTCCATGCCTTGCCTCACTTCCCTGCTAGATCTTACCTTGCGTTTAGGGGAAGATCAGCCATCTACTTGACCATCCCTTGGCCCCACTGACCCAGAACACAAATCACAGTGCAAAATATGATGTGGGGAAAGAAAAAAAAAAAGAAAAAAAAGAGGATGTGAAGCTCTGTTCTTTGTATTCCTCAGAATATCATGTGTGTACATTGATGTGTATAAACATGTAGTGACTTTCGTTCATTTTCAGAAGGTGTGTTTGGTGTTACATTACTACTAAGTAACAGTGCAACTGAAATAGGGCCTGGTTCTCTGCTGCTCTGCACCTGGTGAAGTGCTCCCCATCTGCAGAGTGTGAAGTACGTGATAAATGCAAATAACTTAAAATTTTCCAGTCACTGGTGGTAGTATTTTGTACCCATTTACAAGGCTGCATACTACATAAATGACGACGCCAGGTGCAGAGGGGAGAAGAACCTGACCCACTCCAAAATTAATCTTTCCCCTGAATTAGGATCAATTTTTCAAAGAAGCCAGGATGTTTCTGCTTTCCTCTGTGCGTTAGTGTGTCTGTGTGCTGGGGGGAGGGTGCATGGCACGCCAAGGCAGCGCAGGAGCAAGTATAGAAATGGTCTTTGACTCAGCCCTCACTAATAAAGCATGTTACAAAGGAAGCGAGAAGACCTGGAAGGAGCGTTTTCAGTGTTACTTGTTGGTACAAGCAGCAAAACTTCTGCTTGTCCTCCCAAAATATGTGCAGTTAGAACCTTTTTGTCACACCACACAGCAGCTCTGGTCCTTAATCGCGTGTTATTAGAGCGGTGGGTAAAGCCCGGCTGGGTAGGTCTTCATCCCACTAATTCGTGTGTTTGGAAGGGGGAGCCCAGGATTGCTGATCCTTTATGAAAAGCAGGTTCTTCAGTTGGGTCCAGACTGGGGGTTTGCTTTAGGGATGACTCTGTTACTCGAGAAGGTTTGTATTGTTGGCTGGGGCACGCTCTCCTCTCCCGTTTTGTGTCAGCTGACAGAGCCTATGTCTGATAAATGACTAATAACATTTCTGCAGAGGTGTTACTGGTGGGGGATTAAAATAATACGCACGCTTTCCCCCCGTCCCTGGGAAGGGGAAAGATTTGATGTTTGTAAACCACACGGGCCGGGCCGCTCGCTCTTGACCCGTACCGCCCTCTCTTGTAGCGGGGCGAGCCCCGGCACGGCCAGGTACACCCCGGCCGGCACACGGGCCGAACCCGCTTGTGTCGTACGCCGGGCTGCCCCAGGGCGGGGGGCGCTCCCGCCGGGCAGGTGCCGGTGGAGGGAGGAGGGAGTGGGCCCGGCGCCCAGGTGGGGCCGGCGAGAGCGGGCGCGGTCCGCTAAGGGGGGGAGCCCG
>VZTU01021242.1:472321-499128 GCA_013400835.1 Zapornia atra | reverse complement strand
CGGCGGCGGTGCCCCCCTTCCCTCCCCCGCGCCCAGACTGACAGCCGGGCGGGCGGAGGGTCGGCCCGGCACCGGCCCTGGCCGTGCGGTGCCCCGCGGGGCTGAGCCTTCTCGCCGCCGCCTGGCGCAGCTGCCGTGCGGATGGCTGCGGGGCCGCTCCCGCTGATGCGGGGCACGTATCCCTCTAAAGACCGGCACCGGTCCCGCTTCCCAGCAGGAGCGTTCTGCCCGAAAAGCCGCTCGTGCCGGTTGCCCGAGGGTTATCCCCCGGCACCGCGCCTCCTCCGAGCGATGACCCACGCCGCCCGGGAGCCGGGTCGGGAAAGTTTTCATCGCCGTTCCATGGTCGGTGCCGTGTTGCCGTGCCGTGCCGGCGCTCCTGTGCCCGCGGACTGGGGTGTCTCCCCCCGGGGCCCGGAGCGAGGGGTCTCGGGGTTGTGCCACAGCCGATCGCATCGCTGCAAAGCTGAGGCAGAGAGCCCGGCCCGTGCACGCGTGGCAGGCGCTGTAAGGGGGGCAGCGGTGGCGTTTTGCCGTTTCGTTTTCCGTCCGGAAAGAGAGGGAAAAAGGGGACTTCTGCCGCGCCGACGCAGTGGTGCGAGCGATGCTTTTCTGGCTAAACGGGAAGCTTGAAGACAAGCCGAATCAGTTAATACGTGAAGCATGAGTGACACCTAAGTTGGCCTTTGCTGGTTCGAGATGGTTGCGTGCACCGTGTCTGATTTTTCCCCAGTTGTAACGCGTTAAAAGAGTTAGGGGCTTCTAACGGAGCGGTAAGTTTGCTAACTCAGCCCCCAGCTGCGGAGGCACTACAATTGCCTTCTATTACTTTAAGATTTGCTGCTGGAGTTGACGAGCTGGGCGCTGTGCAGCGGCGTAGGTTGGGAAACGTTTGTGACATTATGTCCCAGGCCACCAACTGGATTGAGCCCGAGTTCGGCCGTCAGGCACGACGCGAGTATGACAAAGCACTGCCGGGCTGCGGCGGCCTGGCTGCCGGGCTTGTGCCTTCCTGCAGCAAGCCAGCTGTGAAAGGCGCTGGCTTAGCCATCTCCTGTATCGGTTTGTCAACAAAACCCAACAATGTAACTCGTGTAGGAAATGCTTTCAGTTTTCACACTTGTATTTACAAAATACACAGGGACATGTATGTAAACATCTCTGTGTGTGTAGGCAAACATTACAGCTCACAGAGTAGGGGCGTTATTTTCAGCTGGGAGCCGTGTTAACTTTCTATGAGCAGGTTTGAAACGGAACTTTTACCGCTGTGGTGAAGTGTGGCCCATGAATTCCTCGATGCTTGGTGTTTTTCGTCTGTTTGCTTTTAAATTGCGTTTTTGCAATCGATTTAAAAAATGTTAACGGTTCTTGTTACCCACGTTATTATTCCTAACTGGAAACACAGCCCTTGGGGTTTTGCATTGAAACTGAAACATTTAAGGGTCGCTGCCTGAGCCCGCTGGGCGGCTTGCAGTGCTACGTACGAATCGCTGTGCGTCTCGAAGGTAACTTACACATACTCAACATCAGTCTTAAATTTTAAGCTATGGTCTCTAAAGATGGCCTATTTTTTTGTGTGTGTTTGTTTGTTCATGGTTATCAGGACTTTGTGTGGATGTGTGCTGCCAGTCGGATAGGTGAATCTGTCGAGGCGGCCCCGTGATTGTGTATCTGCGTGGTGCACGTTGTGTGGAAGGGCACCGCGCTTTCGCCGGCCGTGCCTGCTAGCGAATTTTAGGTAGGAGAACTTGGAATGGTTTTCTTTCCTTTAATGGAGAAGTTTGAGAGAGCTGCCATGTTCTGGCCGTTCTTTGTCATGGTAATGTGATGCAGAATGGCAAATGTCAGAGGGTCTCCATCTAAGGTCCTGCAACTCGATCGTATGGTTTTGTAACCCTGCGGTGTAATTTGGTGTGTGCCCTTGCGTCTACCTGATAATGAGTAAATCTCCACCCCGCATTTAATTGGAATTGTGGGCAAATTATATTTTGCTTTACTCATGGTAACTTGGGCGCTTTTTAATCTGAATTGAATGTTCAGTGATTGTGAGAAAAGTAGATGCTAGGGAATATCTTTAATTGTTCCTCTAAATTAATTTGTAACATGTTAGAACAGGTATTACGACTGGGAAAGCAGGGTGAAAAGGGAAGGAGTGATTCTTCTACAAAATGAAGTAGCGGTTTCGTTACTAGGAAAGAAAACATTGAAACATTGACCTCTTTTCCCAAGCATTTTGATTTTCCTTTTTTTTTTTTTGAAAAAAACAATTTTTGCTTTGTGAGCCGCAGGAAGCAAGCGTGCAGCCACAGAATGCTAATTCAGAGCAGTGTTGGTCAGAATATTGTGTGGTGTTTAACTGCATCTGCCTGTTTCAATGCTTCTATTTTTCCTTATTATTTAAAGTTAAAAAGATGGATTCCTTCCTCCCATTCCCCCAGTACTTTTCTAAGAAATTTTTACAGATGTTTGATTAATGCAAATATAATTTAAAAAAATTCTCCCTACACAGGCAGCTGGTAAGCTTTCACTGTGAATGCTGAGCACTGAGCAAGGATTAAAATTTAGTGAAACTGGAGGTACGAGATGGTTTCGGTAGCAGCTGCACTGGCTGAACTAGTGCAATGCAGGTAGCACTTCGTATATTTTTTAAATACCTTCTTGCTTTAGTGTTTATAATTTAATTGTAATATTAAACCATAACTGAATCTCTAGTTGGAAATTCCTTGCTGATATTACCCAAATAGAGTAAGATACACATTGAAATATGCTGTCTGCATGTCGTAATTTTTCCCGCGAGCGACAACGTCATTTCAGTTGATAATAAAGGCCCAATCGTAAGATTTACAGAGCAGTTAAAGCTTTGGATCTGCTCAGGTTGTTGCGATGCTTGATGGGAACATATTTTTGGAGAATAAGAAGTAAAATTGTTATTGCAGTCAAAGCCCTTGGGTTGTAGAGCTGAGAATGAAAAGCTGGCGGAGAAGGGAAGCCTGAATTTACCCACTACAAAGGATGACTTACAAAACTGTACGCTTGCATGTGAAATAAAACAGAAGACAGAGAAGGAGTTGTGGTGGTGTTGGTTAGTGTTCATAGTTGGGTTCTACCGCGATTGTGGGGAAGGAGTTGGAAATACAGCGTAGGGCCGATGGCACCAGCAAGTGAAATGCGTAAGTGAAATCTCTGAAGATCCCTCAAATACCTGTTCTGCACAGAGGTTTTAGTACCTTTCTGGAGCTGCCGTCTTGTTTTGGGCTGTTTTCCCTCTTTAGGTAAGTCTGCTTTTATGAGAAGATTTTTGTTGTGGACTGGGAGGTGGCATTGCAAAATCTAAGTTTTAGATGACTGCTCAGCGTGTGACAAATTTTAGCACCTGCTGTCAGCTTGAGCCTGAGCCGCATGAGAGAGTGGAGGCTCCTACTACTAGTTCCAGGTGTGGGCTTCGTTGCAGTCTGGTGGAGTGGCTCGCTGGGAGTAACTGAGAGAAGGGACTGGTGTCCATGGGCTGACTGTGCTTTCTGTGAAAGTTTTGGCTTAAAAACATGCCGCAAGTGAATTCCGTAATTATAGGAGACCTAATTGTATTGAAAGGCAATCTCTTTGTATGTTTTAATGGCTGGTTGCATGCTTTCAGTCCTAATGATTTGTCATGGGTAATATCTGTCCAGTGGAAATAGAGCAGTTTTAACTTGCCATGTTGATATAGGAGTATACATTTGTTTTACAAATTGAACAAAGATGTCTTAAAACAACGGGGGGAAAACCAAAGTTCATATATTTTTTTTCCTAAGGGGTTGTGCCCTGGAGATTTTGAGCTCCTCTGGAAGGAAGATGGAATTTCCAACATCTGCGCCCAAGTCGTCATCAGTTTGTGCCAGTTCTGGGGGCAGGCAGGACTAAGCAGGCGGGTGCTGAATGCTTTGAGCCATTCATTTCTTACAGCAGTGAGGAGGAACCTTGTTGGGGAAAAACAACCACCAACTTTATCTTTTTTTTTTTTTGTTTAAACTTAACCCCACTATGTTTAAGCATGTGCTTTTTGATTTGCTTCCGTTTATGTTTGTGTAAAGTGTGGGGTTTTCTTTTTTCCTTCTTTTCCCTCCTCAACTCAAGGTCTCTCAGGAGAGATAAAATATGAAATGTACTCCCATTATATACATTAGTCATGGCAAATAGTTTGGCATATATGGCAAAGGCTAAACTGATACTTAACAAGGGGACATTAGGAGAAACACTGGTTTTACTGTGTCTCTTCTTACTGTTACTGATCCAGGCTTTCCATATTTATTTGCCTTTTAAAGTACATCTCCAAAATACCAGTTGCTTCCCCACCCACCAGAGCCCTGAAAACTCATGGAGTTTGTGTTGTAACAACTGCAACACCCTGACTGGAGATGAAAACAAAACAGAAAGTGCTGTAGCAAAACAAGGGACAGGGGCTGGAGAAGCAGACTGCGTGGTGTGGGACTGGCCCCAGAACGTGGGAACAAAACCCGCGTTACTGAACTCCTCCTGGTGTTTCCCATTCATCGCCTCCGTGTGTTACGAAGCCCACAGCGAGGGAGCCTCAGTTGGCAGGGCATTGCCTGGCTCCTTACCATGTAATTATTGAGACTCCTCTTACACCTCACCTGACATTAAAATCGGGACCTAAAATGTGTGTGCCAAATGTGTGTGTGCGTGGGGTGACAGGGACACACCGAGGTGGGGTGGGGCGCTTCACATTTAAGTTCAGTTGCTATAAAAAGTAGCATCAGCAATAATTGCCATCAATTAAAATTCCTCTTTTCTCTTAACATTTCCTTTTCACATTTAAAATACTTTAAAAACCAAAAAAATCTTTTTTTGGTGGAAACCATTATCAGGTGTGAACCAAAGCTGAACAATTAATCGTATGGATGCTCTCTGTTTGAAACTAAAGTGTGGGTTTATTTGTCTTGAAATCTTTTGTGTTTGTTTGGGACTTTTGTTTGTAATTTTGTTTTGTTTGTAATTTTTAAAAATATCTTATTTTTTTATATAAAATAAATATCTTATTTAAAATATCTTATTTAAAATAAAATATCTTATTTAAAACCCAACAGCTTCTTGGGAGAAAATCACAATGAAATTGAATTTAAGGCTTGAAGAGAGAGCACAGAGATACAAAGTGGAAAGTGGTCAGGAAAAAAAAAAGAATTTAGAAGGAATGCCTTGCATGCAGACATCTCCATGTAATCTGGCTTGTATTATCAGTTATCAGTCAACTCCTAGTTGCCCAGAAATGTCAAATTCTTTCATATATTTTATCAGGGAGAGAGATAACAGTAGTAATACCAACTTTAGTAAAAAATGAAATAATATGTACTTTGTAAGAAGCGATGCAGTAAGTGGGGTTTGGACCCTGATGTGTGTCAATGGAGTCCTCTTTACTGAAACCAAGTTGCCTGGATGCTGCTCTTTTGGAAATTTAATACTACTGTTCCCATCAATGGGGAGACTGGGAAATGTGTTCTTTGGGTTTTACTCTTGCTTCGGCCCTTGTCCATTGGAAGCTGTGCACACCTAACACTGTGTGGCTATGTGCGACCTGCTGAGCTACTGCTGTGCCATGCTGATGATGTGAAAATCTTTCTGACCCCATCTGGAGGAAAGGAAAATGGAGAAGGGTGAAAAATCTCAATAACCTTTTAGTTCTGACCCTTTCTTGGGGCTGTCAAAATGGAACTAATATCTTCAAAAATATATTTATACTTCATATAGGACTGCAGAAGCCAGTTTAGGAAGGTAAAAAAATGGTTATTTGCATGAAATAACAATTTTAGTAACTTCAAAGTACTCCTTCAATAGAATTAACTTTTTCTGAAGATTAAGCTGCCTTTTTATGTAAACTAACTCCTTTGAATCAATTTGCAGCTAGACACTTTATCAGACTGACTTTATTCCCCTGGATATACTTCCCCCTCCTTTTTCTCCCCCTCTTCATCCTTTGTAACATTTTATAGTTGATTTAAGGATGTAATCTCTCTGTTAGCCTCTGCCCCTCTATGTCCAGCTGCTTTCTCTTTGTCACACTAATGACCCGTCACAGTGAAGCTGTCACTTGACACACTGGGTGAAACGAGAAAACCTGCCCCTTTGGGTTTTAGAAACGTTTAATATCTGTCCTGTTCTGACAACTCAAGCCTAACCCGCTTTACAAATGCCTCTTGCCTGTTTAGAAAAAATGCCAAGTCAAGGCATTGGGAATTCTGTTCCAGGGAGGGAGCAAAGGCTTGTTTTCTTAAAGGATCAGTATTTATGAGTGCACAGGCAATTATTTTGCTGCAGGCTTACTGTTTGTGTGTGTGTTATGTAAACTTGTGAAATCTGAGTATAACTGATATTAGTTGTACCACAAGCTGCATATTTATCCTGTGTGTCTGAGGAACCACAAGGAAGATGGATTTGTTGTTAGCCTTCTGCGTGCCCGTATCATGAGATGAGCTGAATGGGCAGTGAGTGGGACCAGGGTGGAGTTGCGCTGTGTGCCTGTCACAGTAAATGGTGCTCTTCAGATTTGTCCTCCATCGTCTCCATTGTTTAAAGACATGCAGGTGTCTCACCAGCTTTTGTAGAAAGCTCCAAAGATGCCATCCCTGACTCTGGGGATGATACTAATCTCTGGCTTTACTAGTTGTGAAGCGTAGTCCATCTCCTGTGTGGTTTGAACTCTAAAGCACGTGCTACATGGAATGTTAATGATGGTGACTGTGTGAAGAAGGATGGGAGAATATTCTGCTTTGTTGCTTCTGGACAAGCTTCTTATTGGGAAAAGACAGGGGCAGGGTCAGGAAGTGTTTAACTCTCCTTCCCTTGAGTAATGTCTTCTGCTGGCCAGCATGGACACGGAAGATGGTATTGTGGTCAGGTTATGAGCAAGTTCCCTGTCACCTGGTCCTGTCCTTGGCTTCCTGGCTTTTGAGATACCAAAATTGTCTGATGTTATCTATTCTTAGCTTTCCTCAGTTTGCCATAAATCTTGTGATTTTCTCTACAGTAGGCTGCACAGTATTGGACTTTGGACAATGTAGAATGTCTTGAATTTGGCAGTGTCAAAAGGTACAATTTTACATGTTGTGGCTTTTTTCCTGGAGGGAGGAGGTGTGTGAGTTGATGGTGTCTGTGAGCTAGGGCTTCTTCTTTGGAAATCACTCAGGACTTGCTCTTGCATTTTTACTTATACTGGAATCTTTGTCTTAAGAAAAAGAGTTTAAGCACCTCTGCAACACCTCTGTGTCTTCATGGTTGACGTTTCCTTTGCTGAGACAGCAAATACTCTCCTGTGGGCTTTTGCATGTTGTATAGTTGTAAAGCAGCAGTGAATTGACCACAGCCTGTTTCTGTGGTAAGAAAAAGTACTTCTGTCTCTGCTGAGTAACGTGTTCTCCTCCTAGGGGAAGGTGTGTTAAGTAATTTCATTATGTTGATGACACGCACTGTTTGTTGACCAATATTTATTGTTCTTTTTTTGGCCTTAGTGTTGGGGTATTTTTTAACTGTAAAATAAAATTGCCAAATACTTGTTGAGAACAAAATGCCATGTAATGCTTTAATAATGTCTTTTTCACTCTGCTTTCTGCTCTGCCTGGAGCTAGAGAGAGCGCAGAGTAACTTCTGGTACAGAGAAGTTTGCTCTAGTCCCTGCAGAGCTGTGTGTGGCTCCGTGTGTTTGCATGGTTTACATCCGGATGCCACTCCAGAGATTTCCTCTGCTCCTCCACATAAAATTCTTTGTTGGAGTTTATGCACAATTCAGGCTGAGGATGGGATTTGGAGAAAAGATGACTCTTGTCTCCTGAAACCATGGAGAGAAGTATTAGCATTCTAGAGTGAGATTTGTTTTTTCAGCCCTAGACTCCTCTTATCTTCTAAACTCTTCCATTAACACATCTTAACATTCACACCCCTGCTATCCATGTGCTCTGCGCCATCCATTTATGCCCCACTCATGGCACATTCTTGTAAGGTCACCTACAGCTTTCCACCATCCTGCCAAATGACAACCAAACATCAGGCTCTTTTCTTTCTTTGCCCCTTCATTCAAGGTCACTATTCTGTCCTGTAGCAACCCCTCTCTCCTCATAGTACAGGCAGGGCTTTCCCTTTTGCTGGCATCTTTCTGTTGGCTCTTTGAGGTGGCCCAGGAGCTTTGCCTCAGGTTACTCTGATGTGCATTATGCTTAGAACAGTGTCATTAATGTGTGTAGAGCTGGACATGTTTGTAAGTAAGTAATACAGAAGAACAGTGGTTGATTGGGATGGTGTTCATAGATACCTTTGGTAGGGTGGGCAGCCGGGTTCATAGGTAAAGTGGTGTAAACAAAAGAACAGACATTCAGTGGTATTGAATCCAAGTAAACTCTTGAATTTTCTGCAGTTTTGGGTGTTATTTGAACATAACTTCTTTTTTACAGCTACTGGAAAAGTAAAAAGTGCTAATAAATTTGATAATAAAATTTAAGTTAATCACATCAGTGTATCTTTGGTAGATCAGGCTTCAGAAAGACAAGGGCTCATTGTTCAGCCTGGGTTTTGTAGATGTTGTGTGCTGCAAAGCATCAAAGAATTGAATTTCATTAAAAAAATTTGCAAGGCCTAGAAGTGATTTAGTTATTTTGTTTAGATGGATAAAGTATATCTGTGCAGAGTAAAGCAACGTGCCTTATATAGCACATAAATAGGTTTGCCAGTTTGCTTGTCAGTGGTAAGTATGAGTTGAATTCCTCTTTGGATATAGTTTGTATACTATGAGACTGAGCATGCAAGATCCTATGCATACATGTGAGGATTATTTATAGGTCTGACCTTCTAAAGCCTTATATATATCACCTAAATCTGCAAGGCTTCATGACTGCTTAGTTTTTGGTTTGTTTTTTTAATTTTATTTTATTATTATTTTCTGTGTCACTAGGAGTCCTGCATAGAAATACAAGGGCAGTGATTGCTGATAGGAGATACCTGATATAGTAGAAGCCAAAAAAAGGAATAGAAAGGTACCTTGTGTTCCAGCATCGAAACTTCTCTTTTAAAAAGAACATGGAGCTGTGCAGGGAGGAGTATGGATCCATGCCCGTTGTGCTTCTTAATAGTATATTAATGGTTTTAAAACCAATACTCTGAAATGTTGAAGCCTCACTAGCTATGAGGATTTGTAGTATCAGGTGGAAAGGGGAAAGCCTGCTGCACTTAGAGGTGACCATCACTGCTGTCTGCCAATTTTGCTGAGCATTTGGGAGAAAAAAGGCATGGTCTTACACCTCCCATCTAAATTGGCTACAGGCTTTGTTTTCCATGTGAGCTCTCAGGATGTTGGTCTTTTTTTAAACATTTGCTGCAGTTTTTTAGTGGAATAACATGAAAAAAACCAGATAGAATTTTGTGGTATTTCCCCCTATATCCAAAGGACCTTTTATAAACTTTACGAAGATCCCATTTTATCGTAATCCATATGGCAAGGACATAAAATATAAGCAACTTAGAGTAGTTTGTGGATCGCTGACATAATTTACGGGGCGAATCTGCTCTAAACTGCAAGACAGCCATTCGTAGCCTTTTCTGTACAACATATTGTCTCTCACTGTGCATTTTGGCAGTACTTGGCACTGCTCTGTTTGCAGCCTCCTGTGCTGTGGAATATAAGACCCTTTTACACAGATACAAACACACAGAAGAGAGACATCCCGCACGTTTCTTCTCCATCTGTTTAGTACGATAGATTTTTCTTTTGGGTGTCCTCCTTTGAAGCATTAAAACCTACTGGTCTGGTTTGGTGCTTCTATAATTTCAAGCTGCATTATGTGAAAGGTAGTAGCAGTGTTCCAAAGCCGAGGACTTGATTGGCAAGTTTTAGCTGTGAGTAAATTTTCACAGCTGATCCATAAATCCCCGACAGACCATTAGGAGCTTCAGAGCAGCTCTGGCAAGCTCTCCTACAATAATTGTAGTTTTAAGTTTGTTATATTTAGTTTTCTCACCTCTTAGCTGGATACCGGGGGACCTCACTAGGAGCAAACCAGCTCCCTATCTGCTTTTCCCTCCCAGTTGGCAGTTTGTACAGATAGCACAGCGTGGGAGGAGGGCTTGCAGGTTGAATCCCAGTGGACAAGGCAGAGGCAGTCCAAGGGTGTGACCTGTGACAAATGGCTCACAGATCTGGGCTTAGATGTTTTGGTAACTCAAAGAGACTTGGAGTACATCATCTCTCACCCCCCACCTTCAGCTCCTGTTCTAAAAAAATAAGAGAATCATTGAGAGACGCCAAAAAAAACCCCAGATGCTGCTTCAAGCTTAAACATGACAGAATTGTCTATAACTCTGTGAGATAGACAGTTCTTAATTTAAATTCCCTGAGGTAATTGTACTTATTTATCTGAGGGATGCTGGCGGAGTGACCACTCACTACTCAAAGATCAGAACTGCATGGGTGGCAGTGGTGAGAGCAGCAGGCGTTTCTTTCAAGTGCCAGGGTTTGATGGTAAGGAAGATGCTGGTCAGCTGTAAGCCTGCGTTGGAGATCACACCCCTTTTGGGCTCATTGATCTACAGTAAAATCAGTGCTATAGAGACTATATTGCACCTTGGATAAGCCCTGGAGAATGCTTCTTACATAATAGGGCACCACCAGGCTGCCTAATAAAGTCAGAGATGAGGTTCTTACTGTTCTCCTGGTTTTGAATACTGCTGGATGGGCTTTGGAAGCAAACCTGGATGTGTGTTTGAGCAACTAATGCATCTTCTGTATGTTTCCTTCTGAAATCTGAACTGCTTTGCTGAAGCTGTACTTGCCACTCAGTGGAGACTGGTGTACTACCTTGCCGAAGGACAATGGGACTGTGTAGAAAACTCTTCCAAAGGGATATATTTTTTTCCTTTCTAAGAGAAGAAAAGATAAATAGAATCTCCTTATCCTCTGCTACATAAAACCAAGCTCTTGGTCCTATAACCTATGAATGATTCCTTTACACAGGAGAGTGATGAAGAAGTGTTATCTGAACTATTTATGACAACAAAATGAAGAATTTATGGTGGTATTTTAATTGAATTTTCAATTTTATTATTTATTTTAGAGCAAGAAAAGCAGAAATTTAATATTAAAAGCTCCTTCAAATGACAATGCCTTCATGTAACATTTTTAATTTAGGAAGATCAGAAGCTTTGTTGATTAGGGTCTTATTAGGGTAAGGATAGAGTAAGTAACTATAAATAGTGATACAGTGAGTGATGATCTCGCCCTATAAACTTTGTGTTGAACTTAAGCAGAAGGTAAAAATATAATTTGACAACCTTTCTGCAAGGAGGCATCTCTGATTAAAATAGAGGGATCTTCAGTAACAGAAATGGAATTGGTTGTCTCTTCAGTCCTTAGTTTCAAGTGCTTTAACTTAATTTGATGTAAGAAGTCAAGTGAAGTTGTTATTCCTGTGGTGGGAAGAGAGTGCTCTTGATGCCTCTGTCATTTTGTATCTGACACTTAAGCTAGAAAGCCTAGGAGTGATAACAGTAAATGAGTTAATTACATGTGTGCTAATGAAATGCAGAGCATGCTTCAGCTGGAAGAAAAGACCATGCCCATCATCACAAGGGCATAGAGCCATAGGATGAGGGGTGATGGTTTTAAACTAGCAAAGGGGACATTTAGGTTGGATATTAGGAAAAAGTTCTTCAATATGAAGGTGGTAGATCACTGGAACAGGTTGCCCAGAGAGGTAGTGGAGACCCCATCCCTAGAGATATGTAGAATCATAGAATATCATATTGGAAAAAAGTTTTCAGAACAGTATGGAACTTCCAACATGAATTAAGACTGTGGGAAAAAATGCAGTGATTTAAAATGCAAAACAGTGTTAAGATGAAAACCAAACATTATCAGGTATATGGATGTAAGCAAATTACATACATCTTCCTTGTTTCACATGCACAAGTGCTGTGCTCTGCTTTTCCTTAAGAATGGAATGGATGGGAAGCAGACCACTGAGAGGGCGCTATCTACCTCCTGTGCTTTTGGGCAAGCAGCTCACAAAGCTAAGGGGCTACTGATAAGAACTATGCAGGGACATCCTTGTCTAGCAAATGCTGACCAGCAGAATGTTAATGCAGCCTTCCATTAACTAGGATTTCATCTCCCTGGTAAATAAAATTTGCAAATGCTTTTCCTTCCTCAGAAGTAGCTGGAGTGAATCAGTGACCAGCATTTACACATGGAAGAAGTTTACAGAGGAAGTGTCAGAGGAATCCAAAGGCTCAACATAATTAAAGAATTAAATTAAATTAAATTAAAGGCTCAACATAAGAGGAGGCAGGTGAATCTAGTATGTTACTGCTGATTGCTCTAAAAAACAAGCAAGGAAATGCAACTGAAGATGAGGGGAGAGTTTAACAGGCTTGCTTTCACTGCAGGGTTAACTTGGACTCCTGACTAGGTTTTAACCATTATCATTTATCAAGCAAAATTAGTCTTAGTTAAAAAGGCACTTTTGAGACAGTTGAGGATTTTGGGGAGAGCCTGACTTTCACTTGGATAGCTGTCACTTTGGGAAGAATTCTTTGGGTTAGGATAATCAGAGGTATGTCAGGGAGGGGAAGTGTGTGAGGGGCCCCTACCCAGAAGAATCGCCCTTTCTTGGTGTGGGAGATCCTAGGTGTTATGTCGGCATTAAGCCAACAGATTTTCTTCCCCCCTCCCCACCCCACCTCTCCTTATGCAGTATAGTCTTGGTCTATCTGCTATCATTTTCTTATCCAGGTATTAATTAAAATGAGAACGAAGTCAAACTTTTCTCAAGGTGCAAATGAAGTAGTTTCCTTTTCCCTCCTCATGAGAGAAAAAGTGTCATACTTACAGCTTTAGTAACTGCAAGAGGGGACTGATGGGAAAAATAAGTGTCTTTTCCTGTGTGGATGTGATTTACCTGGGAAGTGGCTGGGGCAATCAGGAGGTTCTCCAACTTGTATATAGGTCTTTGAGAGTACAAGTGATTAAGAAACAAACCAGAACTTTTTCCTGATTGAAAGGGTGCCTAGACTTATCTAGGGCTACAGCAGGATATTAATAGAACATACTGCATTTCCTTCACATAAAAATACGAAGGGCACTTTGCTGAGAAAAAATCCTGCTGTGCCTTTCTGTCTTTGGGACCAGCTCATCACCCAGCTAAAATTAAAAGGTGAAGTCAGGCAGTTCTTGCTCTCTATTTTTAAACTGCTTCAGCATATGAATGTGAGTGTGAAATCTTTCTTTAGGCCTCTCTTAACTTAATTACCTACTTATTCAAAATATTCTCCTCTCAAATTGCTCAGCTGTAATTATATTTATCTCTTCTGTGGACACACTTCAGCTACTCGGTGTTTGTTTAATTAGTTTTATCCTTAATTTGTAGTTCTGTATTTATTTACAGTGATGGAAGCCTCGTGGCAAGTGTTATGTTAAAAAATGAGCAAGTAGCTGATGTTTTTGTGTATCTGTTCCCTGTTTTCCATCTGGTACCAGGAGGGAAGCCCACTTAAAAAAAACCAAAACAAACAAATGGTAAAAAGCATTCAAAAGGATAATTTTAATTTGACCTTAATAATAGAAAGTTGCATAATAACTGAAAATGTTTTATTGCACTTTTATGTCTTTAAATCTTTTGTTCTGTGCAAGCTTATTCCTATTTTATTTTGTTTATATGCCTTTTCTTGTGTTTGGGTGGAAGGGGTGATGTAGTCCCAGCACAGGAGGTGCAGAGAACCTGCATATAAACCATAGATCTGTCCTTTTTTTCTTCTAACCTGGACATACTGATTTCTTCTCCCCATGTTTCAGTTTATCTATGCAAAATCCCTGCAAACAGCCTTGGGAATTGGTTTGAGCCCTCATTGCTTGTGCAGAGAAATAATGTTTTCCAGCCTCTTGTCTGCAGCCTGCAGAAGGTGTGCTTTCCTCCTGGAAACCATCATCCCCCAGCGCCGTACCTCTAACACGCCGTCCACCCCCCAGCGCTCTACTGAGAACTCGGCATTGCACCCAGAGGTGCGAAGGGAAAAGGGCGTCTGTCTGTCTCTGTCCCCTGTGACTTCTGTCCCTCAATTTCTTTGGCTATCAGCTGTTTGAAGCACAGGCTGTGATACCTCTTCCCAGCTGACCCCGTCCGCGGTGGAAAGGACGCTCCTGAGAGAACACGGTGTTTCTTCGCATCCTCTTTCGGGACTGGCTGTTGACCCTGAACATAGTGCAGAATGGAGATACACACTCTTTCCTTCTCAGTGTTTTCCCAGTTCCTTTGCTTTTGTCAGTGGGAGCAGCTGTGGCATTGGAGATTTTGGGAGTTTTCCCTGCAGTTTCCTGTGTCTAGTCAAGCAGTGATCTGAGGCCACTGCACTGGGCCTTTTGTGTTTTGCCAAGTACCTGAAGCTGGGTGAGGCGTCAAGTTTTGAAAGGCACTACCTTCCATGGCCACGTGCTCCTGGAGGATGCACACTGGAGTCTGTCTACATGTAGTGTCCCACAAGAGCTAAATGAGTAAACTGTCTGCTGCAAACTGCCTTTAGGGTGGCTGGTACCTGGGGACAGCAGTAAATGTGGTTACATTGTCCCAGGCTAATCCCACATGCTGTTGATCTGACAGGTATATTTCCACTTCCCAGAAATACTGGAGAGCTCAAAGGCATGGATGTTAGGTGGCAGCGCATTTCTACTGCTGCTGAGAAACATGTTGGTATTCACAGTGTTTAGTGGCAGCGTAGTTAGATAGCTAGACAGTGATGTTAAGTAACACAAACCTGGAGCCACAGTCTTTTGAACAGATCTTCCCATGCCAGTCTTGGTGCTTGGAACAGTTTGCCCATTAATTTGTTCCAAGCTTCCACCCCCTCCTTGCCCTCTCCCGAAAACCCTTGGCAAACCATCTCTTCTATAAATCCTCCTGCCTTGGCTGGCCACTGCCCCTCTGTCCCGTTGCCCATTTTTGACTGCAGACGGAAAACTTGTCAGTGCAGAGATTTACGTGAGCATTTTGTGTCTCGTAAAGAAATACACAGTCCCCTCGCTGCTTTGGAAATTAAAAGGTGCAGTTTAAGACTTAAATGCAAGCATGATGTTCACCAAGACAATGTGTTGGTTTTTTTTTTTATAAGGCAAATTATATTAATAGATTTTCTTTTTCCAACTGTAGACTGTAGTCCAATATTGGAAATGCTACACTAAAAGTGCCTGCAGAACTTCTGCTGCTGTCATCTTTGCTTCCGTCTTCTGCTGCTGTTTAGCTTTTGAAACTGTTTAGTTGGGTACATTTGGTTTTGTAAATGGGCATAGCTATTGTGAGTTAGTGAAACATATGCTTGACAAAAGCACCTTTACAACATCAGTAGGTTTTAATGGTGTTCACATACTTCTGTGCTTGAAATGGATCCTGAAGAATTTGTCCTCAGGACTCTCACATTATGTTTTGGCCATTGGAAAAGAAGTGCTGGACATTAAGCTATCAGAAGGATTTCCAGTCATGGGCAGGCAGCCATTACGTATATGTTAATCCACAGTAGGAGATTTGGACAGCTTTTGATTTACTGGCACTCATCTGTTCGATATAAGCTGGAGATCAGCACAGCGGTTACCTTTCAAATTGGTTGAAGAGTACAGAAAGGAAAAGAGAATTTTATGGATACGATGCAAATCTAGTGGAATTGCTAATTGTAGATTATCTTAAATGTGCATTTCTCAAGGTGGCCGAAGGAACTATTTAGTAATTTCTTAATTGTTTAAAAATATCTTACCAGCCTTGTCTCACTTCAGAGCAGACACTTTAAATTCTCTAATGTCCTTCTCAGTAGATTGGATTAAATAACTGGAGAACGAGGAACTGTATCTGGTTTTTAGCAGCTTGAACATTTACGCGTGCGTTTGAATTCTGCAGTTTACATGAACAGATTTATTAGCTGAGCCAAACACATAGTTTTAAAACCAGACTATAAAAATTCTTATGTTTTCTTGTGGCTTTCAATAGTTTTAATGGTGCTTTATTTGAAGAATGTGAAGCATCTTGGGTTTTATTTCCAAAACTGGTAAAAGAAATGTATTTATTTAAATGGGTAATAAAACTCAAGAGTCGGGTCATAAAGTGGTGTTCACTAAAAAATACAAAATAACACAAAGTTTCCTGTCATGTGGCCTGATAATGAAACCAGAGGAAATAACTTTCCATGCAGGTGGAATAGGAAACATTTAATCCTGAGCAATGATGATGTGTGCAGCAGACCAACGTTTTTATGTGCACATGTGTGTTTTGGTATGTTTGTGTGCACACTTATATACAATTTTATTTATTTAATAAACTCCTATTTTAGAGATGATTCACAATTTTAGCTATTGATATTGTGAACCTTTCCCAGCATACCAATACTCCATTGTGGTCTCCCACACAGCTGTTGTGTCCTCCAAAAAGACCTGTGCTCCAGAGAATTGAGTAAAAATGGTGTTATGATGATGATGTATATGATAAACCATATTATCCAACAGAGCCATTGGTTTCTTACAAGTTTCTAGGCCACAGTCAAAGCATTCATATGATGGAAAAGATCTTTGTATTTTGAAGGTGTGACTTTAAAAACAAACAGACCTGAACCATTCCAAATCAGCCCCCAATGCTTTAGCTTTTGTGTCAGTTGAGATTTGAGGTTATTGCATGGCCACTGGCACCACTTAACTTTTATAGCAACTTCTATAGGTTTTACTGCATTTGTAATGAATTTTTGATGGGTTTAGCCTGACCCCGTTGTTTGGAGAACTGGGGATTGTGGAAGAGTTGAGAATGCTGTATGAGTGTGGCTTTGCATAGAGTGCATGCGTATGCATACATCTTTATATAAATACATGCATCCATCAATACGTTTTATTGACCTGTAGATAATAACCTTGTTGCACATCTCCTTAAGGGTACACAAGTCTTGAAAGTAAAATGGTAATGATGGGGAAAGCCAGCCCAGAGGTGTCATTTGTTGAGCTCTCCACAGGTTGCTTTGCCAAGGGCTTGGCTTTGTGTTCGTGGAAAAAGATATTTCAAGGAGCACAGTGGGATGTGTCAGCCCAGGGCTATCTGTAAAGGGGATCCACTGTGAAACTAAACTGCTACGTGGTGTTGACCCTTGTTGGCTTTCAGCCACGGGGCAACTTTCACAGAAATGGATCTAAGTGCAGTTGTATAAACTTTGCTTCACATGTCAGAAGTGGTGCTAGTCCCTTGCTGGCAAGGAGCATGTCTGGCTTCTCTTGCAGCGAGAGCGAGCCCTGCAGCATGCGCATCATGGGCCAGAAATAACATAGGATGCTGGGCATTCCTGATGGGAAAAGTGGGTGATACTAAAGGCAACTGTGACTATACAAAACACAATGTTTGGCTGCTGAGTTGCTCTCTGGTGCCTTCTTCAGGCAGCATTTCTCTTCAGCAGCTGACCGGAAGCAGATTTTTTTTGGCCCCTACCAGCACAGGAATAACTTATAGCACAGTAATAACCTATAGCCCCCCTGACTGCAGTGACACTGTCCACTGCCAACCCATCCCACCCACTCGCTGAGCTGTTTGGGGCAGTGACCTTAAATTTCTGTGTTGCTGTCAAATGCCATCACACTTTTGTATCTCACTACATACCTAACAGAATTTGGTGACCAGTCACTGGGGAGTTGTCAAATCACCTTGCTGGTCCTGGAAAGCCAGATCCCAGTGTGGTTGCTCTGAGCTAACTAATCCACCGCAAGAAAGGATTTAGTAAGACAATTTATCAGTGGAGCCTTGGATTGGTATATAATTGGTTAAGGATATAGGCTGAAATTCAAATTTGTACATAGATATGGTTTTTATTTAAAACAATATCCCACTTAGGATTTCAGTAACATATTTTACAAATCACTCTTCAGATGCTGTTTCTGGAGCTCAAATGCTTACATTATAAATGAAGAACAGATTCAGGAGGCTTCACAGTATTAGTGATTATCTTGTAACGTTTTCCAGATGGCAGAACATAATGTAATCCATACTGCCCAGTTTGTTTCACGGCACTGTATATACTCTGTCATAGGCAGTAAGTAACCAAGAGACTTTAGGAAGCTCATCAGGCTGTTATGACAATTGCTGGTTAATCCAAATGTGCTTTATTACGTTATGAAAACTGCAGATTAGCGAATCACTTGTTGGTGAATGCAGGAAGATTGATTGCCACTCAAAGCTCTGCAAGAACTAGATACGCAGCTCCGATTAGCTTAGCTCAAGCCATACTTCGGTGAACGAATTCCATTTTCTTCAGGGCTACGAAGTACTTTACATCTGTTCAGTTGTAAATTCCTCCAGCAGAGCTGCATAATTTCGATACCTCCTCTTTAGAGAACTGATGGGAATGTTTATTTGTTGTTGTTTGCATTGATCTGAAATAAAACCGCATCACTGGTTGTGTGGGCATGGTGTCTAAGGTCAAATAATTGCAGCTTGCAGTTGCTCATCATTCTGCCAGGGTTTGTGCAATAATGTTGTTTACTAACCGGTGCTTTTATTAGGCTGACAGACCATCATTTGAATGGCAAACCCATCAAGTTTAAGTAGGCACTTAGCTCAGGATTTTCTCAGCATTAAATGAAGGCGCCAGGGGTACTGCGTTGGGACAGGTGCAGTCTTCCTGTGCAGGGGCAGGATTTGAGGAGTACTCGGAGAACGAAAGCTCCCCATGCATCCTGACATCCAGCTGTATGGGGTTTTTCACTTGAACCCACATCCAAGAAGTCTTCAAGGGAGATTAGGGCTGGAGTGGGAGTTTTCAGTCTACTAGCAGTTAGCCTGTGGAGTGGGTTTGTAGGCACTTCTTCTTGGCTATTCTAAGCCTGGAAAAGTTGGATGAAGAGAACAATAACAAAAGACAACTGAATACATGGTATTAACTAGATTCTGGAAAGGAGGAGAAAATTTCCTGAAGTGGGTTTAGTATCTTGTGATTGTCTTATCATTCATGGACTATCTGCCTGTAGGTTGCCATTGGTAGGACAGATCACTGGGCTGGTTGATCTGATCTGTCATGGTGCTTTTTACCCTATATGTATGGAACAGGAGCCGAGAAACACTGGAAAGTGGAGCAGTTTCCAACACAACTGTGGATTTGATGGTTGTGCCATATTTGCTTCTGGTGTTGCGACTTCCTCATCTGTTTTGTATCACGCATGGCATTGCTTGTCTGGTAGCTGGGCTTGTTTTTCCTTTACCACGTCTCTGGGGAATTCTCCAGTTGAGTGTCAAAACATCCCCCGGTAGGGGACAGAAAGCAGGGAGGTTTACATGATGCACATGTTTCATTTTACAGTTTCCTGATGATCTTCAGTTTGGCTGCTTGTGAGGAGTGTTTGTTGTTCATAGTCGCTCGGTCCTGGATCATTTATTGACCCAGGCTGTCCTTGCTCACTGAGGTATTGCTGGTGATTAATGTCCTTTGCTGCTCTGATTTCTATGGCTTGTCCTATGGAACAAAATTAATGACAGTGGCTTTTGGAAATTGAGGAGTAACAGAGTTAATCACATTTTTCATGAAGTATTCCTCCCAGTCCAAGGGGGAGGGCTGTGATGCTTAGTTTTACAGAGTCTCTGCCCCTTTCCCCTCATCTTTTGCAGTGTGTGAAAAATGGGCTCACCGGTGAAATATAAGGGCTGGGAGTGGGGACAGAGGAAGGGAAAGAGTCCTGAAAGGATGGGGCTTTCATGCCCTTCATCCACAGCCCATCTCCCTTTCCTCTCTTATACCTCAGCAACTTTTTCTTCAGGTTTTCTCCCACACAAACTCTTTCTAGTCTTCCTGATGAGCAGCCATGTCCTGATCTACCAGATCCCTAGTTTCTCTTCTACAAAACCTTCTTTGGGTTTAGCTTTTTTGCATAAGAATTAGCTGCTTCTTCCTCAAGAGATAGAACCTTGTCTATACAGTATAGAGATGAAATATCCATTGCTTTTTCCTCTTTGCAAGAAATGCCATAGAGAATCACATCAGATTTGACACATGGAAAGATTTTTGTTCAGAAATACAGCCTGTTGACTTGGTTTAAGATGGTAGGAATGGAGATTCACCATTTGTTTTTCTGAGAGGGGCCAGAGATTTTCAGAGTTGATAGAAAAGGAAAATTTTATGTTCTGAAAATGTAACATTTACCATAGGCCAGAAAATGCTCTATTAACAGTGACTTTCTAGCACTATACAGTCCCTACTCAAAAAAAAAAAAAAAAATTGGCTTTGTTGATGGAGGAGGGAACAACTGTAAAAGACATTATGTGACAGGTGATAGGACGAGGGGGAATGGGCTCAAGCTGTGCCAGGGCAGGTTCAGATTAGACATTAGGAAAAAATTCTTCACCGAAATGGTTATCAGGCATTGGAACAGGCTGCCCAGGGAGGGGGTTGAGTCACTGACCCTGGATGTATTTAAAAGATGGGTAGATGAGGTGCTCAGGGCTATGGTTTAGTAGAGGACAGGTATGGTTGGACTCGATGACCTCAAAGGTCTTCTCCAACCGGTGATTCTGTGTTCTTGGGGAGGAGGAGGGAAGCCTTTCCCATGTTTTCAAGAGACTATAAAACAAGTCGAAATCCTGCCTCAGAGGATTTTTGGCGTGCAGAGCGCTGCTGTAATTGCAGATTTTGTGTTGGCTCAGTGCACAGACCACAGGTCTCATAGCTGTAAGCGCAAAAGGTCAGGATGGCATTTAGCCCATAACTATCGACTCTGTGATACACTGTTAGTCATAGAAACTTGAGAAATTTGTTAAGATACTCTGAGTTTGATTCTGTTACACTGGGACAGCTTTTAAAATTGGATCAGAGTTTCAAGTGGTACTTGCCAGTAGGAGAGTCAGTTGATGGAAATACAGTGTTTTTAAAACATTTTACTCCTCGTATGCTTTTTGTGAATTCACAGTCACCTTCTATTTTTAAGAGAAAAAAATTAGAAGTGTAAAAGCTGTCTGTCTAGAAGTAGAATTTTTATGCATAACACCGTTAAAATACTTCAGTGTAACTTTTCAGTTGCAGGAGTAGTGCAAGATCATTTTAGCAGCAGTAGGTTAAAAAATATTCAGATGCCAGTAAGACTTTTGTTTTTTTTAAATGTTGCAAATGTTCCTTTAAAATGCCCAGTTACATTTTTTTTTCTTTCTACTGCGGTCCCCAATTTCTAATTAATCCCATTTAGGCAATTTTTGTTAATCAGTGGTGCAGCACTGCATTTTGTCATTGTTTCCTAGGAGCTGTGTTTATCTAAATCAGCTGTGTCAAACCATAATGTTTATAGGAAAGCTACAGAGCAAACCAGAAAACACTTCTGCTGCATAAATCACTTATTTCAGTCTTTAAACATCAGGTTGTATGTATTAACCTCACCTTTTTTCTGTTTAAAGGTAGAGGTTTTTATGAAGCAGTCATTTGACATGGTCTGTTCAGTCTTTTGTTCTACTTTATAGAAAAAAAATAATAAGTTTTGCAGAAAGCATAGAACAGGACATTAAACTATATTGCTCATTTCCCCCCCATTGATAATAGATAGATCAAACTGCTAAATATCCAGAAGTCTTGTTGTCTGCAGGGACTCCTTTGAGTAGGTTGTGGGGGATGTGATGGGACACTGCAGTGTGGACGGGATGAGCAAAATGGATTATCACTCATATTTATTCATCAGCCAGCCGTAGCATACTGTGCACATCAGACCATGTTATTGTAATCAAATATTTTCTGTTTGGCTACATTAAACAAAATAGGGTTTCACATTTGTTCATGTTACAGCTCATTCTTGCTTCCTGTATCGTGCTGGTGTATCTCTGCTCACAAAGGCGATTGCAGAAGCGTCCTGTTCTCTATATATCTGTATATATTCTCTGTATCTCTCCAGATAGATTCACCACAGAAATTTAAATAATCGAATCAAGAAACTATTACTTTCTGGAAGATACTGGCTTCTTATTTTAAATTGCTTCACCTTTTTATATTTATGTGCTGCAGAAGGAAAATAAATGTACAAACACACATGTCTGTACCCCATCAAGAAGATTGTGTGTCATTGAAAAACCCTCTTCCAAAAACAGGAGTTTCTTTTTCTGTCAAAGGAAGTCCCTTTGGGGTTAGAATCCCATATTGGAGACTGGCAGGTCAAATTCTTTATCACTTCTAAACTGAACATGCATAACGTGAAATCTATTTAGACATGTCTGAATCTGGTCCTATTTTGAATTATTTTTCAGAGCACATACAGGAAAAACCTTGAAATGTCTTTTTTTTTAACATTAAGTAATTTAATTTTTAAAAAAAAAAATCAGGCTTGTAACTAATTTATTTAAATTTGTGAATACAAGTGTTATAAATAAGAGGGACTACACATTCAGGAACAAAATTAGCATCAATATTCCATGAAAGTGATCTGGTTTAGCAAGGAATTGTTGTCCTGTTCTATACACTGATACTTTGTCAAATGTGAGTAGTTAAGTACCGCTGAATAATATCTGTCCGTTCAGTTACTATATACAGATGACTTTCCCCTTAATTTAATGAAAGTTTTTGTTCTCTATGCAACTGTTCAGTACCTCAGAATCCCACCATATCCGAAGGTTTTGAAAGTCAGATACTATTTATTTTCTGAAGTTTTCTGTTAAATAGCAAGGTTATAGGTAGAATTTTCTTTTAATAAAAATTCTGAGGAAAATGCAAACGGGGAATTTTTTTCCTTGTACAGTTTAGAAAAAAAAATCAACCTTCAGTACTCCTTACAGTGAAATAAATATCTTTATGCAACAATGTGATCAAGCCATGATGCAGGATTCCTAAAGTATTACAACTTTGGAAAGTATTTTCAAAACTTGATTTCTGATCTTGAATTTAAAAAAAAAAAAGATATTTATGTTATTTCAGAGTCTTTAAAAATCTGTAAGTATTCAGTTTATAGAATCTATACTATAGAAAATATTTTTAAATAAAACCAAAGATTTTCCTTAAAAAAAAAGTTTCTTATGGAAGACAGCCTTGCAATGGGAAAATCTTAGTTCTGCCGTTTTGCAAAGAAATCTCTGTGTGTTGGCTAAAAAACACACCACCTTTCTATTAATTAAATTGCATATCTCAGAATCTGATTTATTTAATTTTGTTATGAAATTATAAACCTCTGCACTGGAGAAAGTGTGGGTCCAATACCTGCCTATTCAAAATAGATCAAATGTATTGATTAACGATTGGTAACATCTCGTGGAACCTGGGAGATGATCTTGTCGTCTGTCAGTGCATTTACTTGATCGTCAATCTACGAACTGTAACATAACATTGATTTACAGGCTGTCCTGGCCTTAAGTTCCGTTTCAAGCACCCTGTTCCCTTTCAAAAGATAAACTTTGCATAGCCCAGTGCTTATCTGCCTGGCTTCCCGGCTGGCTGAGATTTAAGCTGTCCTGGCTTGGACAGCACACGCAGTTGAGCCTTGCTAACTTGTGTGAGTGCTCAGCAAGAGTATGGGGAATGACTGAAATTTTTATCTGTAAGAGGAAAAGCCCAAAAGCAAAGATTATGAATCAGAAAAGGTAGTGTATTTGTTTAATGATACTGGTTTGTTCTAATTAGAGTGACATTTAATAGTTAATGGCATTTTTCTTCCTAGGTCCATAAAAAAGAAGAGAACATAGGGCATCTTGCTGCTGTCTGTGGCTATTCGATCTTTCATTAGAAGCATTTGTGCCTCTGGTGTGTAGTTTTGTGCTGATTAGCAAAGGCAGGTGAAGGTCTGTGTGTGTTGGTTTTAGTTCTTACTGCGAATGGGATGCTGGTGGCATTTGCAAATAAGACATCCACTTCTATCGAAAGCATAATGCACAGACATGAGAGAAGGGACTTGAAAGTAGGATTTGTTTCTCTTACTTGTTCCTATCACCCTTGCCAAACATGCTGTTTCTCAAACAGGATAATTCCCAAAGGGGTTACAGCAGATAGGGATGCCGTTACCTGAAGTGCTTAATATGGTTTGCAAAACAACTAATAACGAGATAACTGTGGAAATGTTCTCTGCTGCTTCCAGATGCAGACGGTCTATTTTTGACCTGGAGACCAGTATCAAACTCTGGATTTTGTCAGGTCAGGGGGTGGACACTGAAGACCTTATCTCATTTTTGCCTTTGTTGGCAACATATTTGTGTCTTTCCTGGGTCCTGGGGTGACTGCTCGATAGTGCTGGTATTTAAAGCACCCAGATAGGACAAGTCACGAACTTCTTTTTCTATTTTTAAGGATGCTCATTAAACTTGCTCAGTGAGCTGCAGGGATTGTGGGACAAGACTGGGGGAAGAACACTTCATGTGAGACCAGGGAGCTGTAGAAAAGCGTGCTGCCTTCAATAGCGCTTTGTTACACAGAGAGGTAGTAAAAGTATAAATCAGTGTTACACAAGCAATTTGCAAGTATTAGATATTTTATACACATATTTATTTATGTTTATTTAATAAGTGCATTTTCAGGAAAAGTATTTTTCTGCTGCATTTGGGAAAATTTTAACTAAATTGTCCGTTTGTTAATTTTTTTGTTTGTTTTTAAGGAGGACCACTGCAAGTACATTGTGTTTTATTTAAGTAAAAGTTATTTATGTGAATTTTTTTAAAGATGAGAAAACTCAGTTACACACCTTGATAAAGGTAAGGAAGTGAGGGAAGATTGAAAATAGCAAATAGAAGGAGCACATAAAATTCTGTCCAACACATTAGAATACATAAAAGAATGTTTGGTCTTTGTTGGAGCCTGATAGTAGGCAGACTGACTCACTTGGTGTTAAATTAATTGTTTCGTTTAACCATTTAGTGTCTTGGCTTGACATTGTTCCTCTGCCCCAGATTCTTGGCCCCTGCAGTGCAGAAAGCAAAGCAGTTTAACTGCAGAGCTATTACTTTGTCTCTGTGGGTTAATAATAAAGAATTACATATCTAAGAAACTATATGTGATAATCGGCTTTATTTAAATTGGGGCTTAGAACTAGAACAAGATAATGTAAACAAACTGTAAATGAAAATTTTAAGAAACCTGCAGCTATAACGAATGCAGGTTTCCAGAAGAAAAGATGAGTCTGGATTCAAAAGAAAAAAATCTTGTAAGAAGTTGTGCATAGCTGCTTGTTGTTATGGTATCAAGACGGATAAATGTCTGTGGTTTGGGGAAAATGATAGTTTTTCCTCTGTGTTCAGTCTCATATCACAACAACTCTTCCTTTACTGGAAGGGAGGGGGCAAAGGGAGAGAGAATGGTAAATAATTCCCTAACTAAAGATACAGTTGCAAAATTTAAGCAGGACTTTGAAGGAGAAAAGGAAAAATGCATCAGCAATGAATGCTGTTTAGTGTATTCAGACTGTATACAAATATAATTATTAATAATAGTTAAGTTGCCTCTGTCTCTTCAACTTAATCATACCGTGGAAAATATACCACAGGAATATTTTGCTCATGGAAAAGATGGATTCTTTTTTTGTTCAGTGTTTACTGAGGTTTTTTATTTGTTGGCATGCCTACTAACATGAACAATCAGTGTGTAATCAGCAAAAGTGATGAATTCTACCTGAAAACCAAAATTAAGGTGACAAATAATATGTATTTGAACTTGCACTAGTGAAGCCTCAAAGAAGATAGAATTTAATGCCTTCATCTACATCATCTCATTAGGCAGTGGATGCAGATCTCTGTATGATGAGGAGATACTGCTTCCAACAGAGGAAAGATTAAATTCTTTTCATCTTTCATCCTTTGTGTAAGGAAACACGGTGATCACAGGGGTAGTTCACACACTCTGGTAGCTCGTTCATGAGTTCTTCCCTGGACATCTTCAATGTGTTAACTGCTGTATGTCTAAACTTTCGTTACCTGCAATATTAGTCTAATGGAGTTTTGTGTGAGCTGGTTTAAAATAGTTGGAAAGAATTGTTTGGAATCTGTATGATTTTGAATGAAATGACAAATGATAATCTGACTCAGAATATTTCTGTAGTGAATGAAAACAAGTGCTACATGTTGGTATGGAGCAAAACTAAAAAGTAGTTAAGAGGTGAACAGATCTTCCTTGATGTTGTATTTCTTATTTTTATCATTATAGATAATTTCTCTGTTAGTCTTAAGAGAAAAACAGGACTGAAGTTAAAACTCCAGAATAAATCATAGCATAATTATGCCCCTGTTTGTCCTGTAATGACAAAGATCTTCCTACCCTTCAGGAAAATGTTAAGAGTGTATCTTACTAATTAATCTTATGATAAATTGGTTTTGTTGCAGTCATCCCCATGAGCGTCACTCCTGTATTAACTACATACAGTCTTAGTTGTTGTGTTAACTAAAAAATCTGAATCACGCATCTCGGTCGCTCCTTGTCCTGTGAGTTGGTAATTCTGGCTACGTAGATTCATTAAATCATAGAATCATAGGGGTTGGAAGGGACCTCAAGAGATCATCGGGTCCAACCCCCAATGCTCTTATGGTTATTTTAAATTTAGCAGCATAGACTTCTCTGAAGCACTCTCTAATCCTGTGGATTTTAAGTGTAGATTAATCCCAAAGGTTTAGCTGTTAGAAGTGTACTGTTTGATTTTCAGAGGATTGTCTGTGGTTTCTGGTTAGAGATCTGTACGGCTGCCATATGGAAGTCTTTGTCTTTTTCTTAGTGTAATTTACCTATCTTGAAACCATTACCAAAAAAAAAAAACAACCACCAACCCAAAAACCCTTAGAGGGGAAAGAAAGAAGAAAAAACCAAACACTATAGAGAGAATGAGCTGCTCTGTTCCCAGCCAG
>VZTU01021242.1:377015-472266 GCA_013400835.1 Zapornia atra | reverse complement strand
GAGAACTGGGATTTCATCTTTAAGCCACCTATCTTTCAGAATTTGAACAGCTAAAATGTTCATGTGGGTAGTAGAAATGGCTTATCATCTGCAACATATTGATATTTTCTATGTTAATGTTTGTCATGGTGACTTTTCAATTTCCCAAACCCCAGTTTTCAGGCTCTTGAAGTATCAAACAGGTAACACGAGTCAGCAAAGTATTAGAACTGTGCTGAATGTAATCAGTTCCTTCAGGGGTATTTTGCTGTCCTTTCACTTGAGGTTTGTTTCCTAAAGCAATGATCCAACTTTTCTACTTTTGTTTTAACAGGAGTGAAAACTATTCAAGTTTCTCCTTAGCGGACTTTACCACTGATGTTCAATATGGTTTGAGTATATAGGTTTCTCCAGTAAATGGAGTGGCAAATAAAACCTAATAATCTTGTTGCTTCTGCAGTGTTGTCTGTCTGAAGACCAGAGCTGCTAAACTTCTCAGTACTGGCTGTGACCCGCTGCATACAGCACTGGAAGTTTAAGCTGCAAATTACTCATTTAACACAATATATCAAATATCACCTTGATGGGACTTGAGGTTTATTAGTATTTTAAAAATACTATGAAGACATTCTGAAGGTATAAAAAAAATAAAATTAGGAAAGAATTATATTTCTTAGAATTAATTAGTTCTTTAACAGTTCTTTACACATACCTTTTCATTCAAAGCATATACATTATAAATATATAACTAAGCAAATAATGCAGTTTTAGAAATCCTATTATACCGATAAACCTCTTATTACCCCCAAAGAGCAGCAGGGAGCACAAACTCTTCCTTTCCAAGAACATGTGAATGCATTTTATATTCCTTTCTGTTTCTTCATCACATGTCTTGGTGAGCATGTACCAAAAATTATTTGAGAGACTTCTGTTCAGAATTGTACTTGCATGCAAAACCACTGAAAGCTGTTGGTTTGGGGGTTTCTGTTTGTTACTTGTTAGTCCTGCTGGAGCTTGAAAATTTCCTGTTTAGAATTAGCAGGGTTTTTTCTGCATCTTTGCTTGAAGAAACATGTCAGGGAATCCTCCACATCCTCTCTGGTGTCTCAGTAAAATAGATGTTAATGTCTGGTGTTAAGGTCTGTTAAACAGCTCACAGAATGAAATAAATATGGGATTTCTTGATAAATTGGCCAAAAGAAAGAACAGGAATCTTGGTTTTGTTGAGCAGGAAAAGGATCTCGTTGCGTCCAGTTAGTGACTTCAGATAGTCCTCACCGAATAACTGACGTGGGGCAATGAAGCCCAAGCCCAATTAATTCTTATCGATGGACCTTAAATCTTAGAGCTGTTACATTCATGGAAATTTGTTCACTTACTTTTCTTGGGCCTGAGAAAAAAACAAAACAAAAACGACCTTAAAACAAAACAGCCAATAGACCTGTGGAGGTGTTGGTAACCTGGGCTATTCTCATGGAAAAGAAAGTGCCCCCTAAAGAGCCTGTGGAATTAGTGATTTTATTTTTTATTTTTAATTTTTTTTTCCTCCGTAGCACAACTGGGACACAGAAACCCCGTTTTCTTTAGCAAGAATGCTTGGACACCCTCCAATAGAGTGGGAACAAAGAGTTGTCTGTCAGGGTCCAGGGAGCCCCTGCATCTGCTTTTTCAAACAGGATGTGGGGAAGGGTAAAAATCCTCTCCATCTGTGACGCTAACACAGCTTTGAGAACACCTGGAATTACTAGACCCAGGATTTGAAGCTTATCACTGGAGCTGGTTTCTGATAGACTAAATGCATTTAGGGGCTGAGTTTCCAACTTGTGTGGGAGTTTAGTGCTAGGGCAGATTTTCCACTGGAGGGTCTGGACCCAAAAATCTGAACCCAGTCCTGCTTTGGAAAATTGTAGAAGAATTTCAACAAGTAACTTCTGAGACATGGTTTAACCTGTTGTTGTTGTTATTAAATAAAAAATCCTGAGTATTTTTAGTATATTTCACTATCCATTCCGAATTTCATAACTAAATGCATTATGTATACACCTCTATTTTTGTTCATTGCTTTCTGTTTGATTTCATTTGTGTAAATGTCCATGAAGGCAGAGAACATGAAGCACATAACCAGATTAAGTTCCTTCTGTGCTCAAAAGAGTATTAAAAAATTTTTAGTAGAGCCTGAAAGTGTTTCCTCTGATCAATGTGCAGCAAAAATGGCCCAAGTATGTCATATTATCAGTCAGCATTTAACAGAGTGTAATTCAACAGATAAGTGGCTAGATAATAAAAGAAGAAATATTTGGGTGGACAATTTGTGAAAAGAAAATTGTTCCTAGACTTTTTCATATTAATTATTCCTCTGTCTCCATTTTCAACTAAAGATGCTGGTGGTGAATTCTGTCAACAGTTTCAAATGAGTAGTGGTTTTAAATTTGATTAAAGCTGTCTTAGGTCTCTGTGCATCATGTTGAAAAGATTTGTTGGGGTTTTATTATTTTTTTGTTTCTTTTGCAGTAGAAAGACAATAATGGGTTATCATGTCTTGGCTCTTAACACCCCTAGATTTCAGGAACAGTAATAGTATTTAAATGCTCAATTTCCTATTTCAAAAATTGTTGTTTAAAACAGGGCCTTGTTAGCTGCATATAATAAATGTAGAATTTCTAAATAGACATATAATCTGGTTACGGTATATTATGAATACTTCTAAAATAAACTGTAGTTACAGTCATCTTTATTTCCTGAATTTTGAGGTTTGCTGAAAAACTGAGATTGAAATGTTGACAGCAATCATTGTAATTATGTGTTCTTGAAACTAGTATGTAAATGACCGTATTCTGTATTCACTACTCTTCATTCACGATAGTACATGATCTTAAAAGATCTTGGACTTGTGTTTGATAGTTTTAACATCGAAGAACCTCTGCCTGTTAAGGAGGATATGCAGTATGGATTGAGAGGCAACTGTGTGTTAATTCTTCTTGTTTTGGTTTTATGGTAAATCCCAACTGTTCGGGATACTCGCGGCTTTTCTGGTCAGCCGAGTTTCTGGTGTTTTTCTCATGTACAAGACTGAATGGTGTGCTCAGAGTTTTAAAATGCTATAGTTTCGGAATCAGCTTTGGTTATTAAGAACAAAAGTTCAATTTAATCTCTTGTGTTATTGTCATTTTAAGAGGAAAATCTTTAAATCACCACAAACTATGGCTGGGGTGGTGACGTCCCTCTTAACAGAGAAGCTTACAAAATACTATAGCACTGGACTTATCCATTTCATAAGTTCATATAAAAATAGCAATAAGGTTGCTTAAAGGACTCCTTTTAAATTTAAGAAATAGATTATATTTTAAAGGGGAAAAACCCCCTATGAAATTAGTTGGTGGGGGGGAAATCCTGGTGACAGAGCAATTGTGTTAATCTGGCTCACAGTTTGCCTTCATTCTTTCTTCTGGCGGTCTTAATGCTCAGTAATCCTCCATAATAAAAAAATGGGTATGCACTGCTTTTTCTGTGAAATAAAATATCAGCAAGAAGGGGAAAAACAATAAGCAAAACAAAAAAAGGGTAACACTTAAAACCAAACCCCCCTGTATATAATCTCTATAAATAGAATTTTTTTCTAATTACTTGGGAGAAAGTATCATAGTTGGTATAACTTTTAGAATACTTTCCCATTGCTGTACTGCTGGCAATCCATCCAGTTTTAAAGGAATTTGTAATTCTGTATTGCTGCTCTGAGAGGTTTGAGTTGCACATACAGCTAGAAGCTGCTACGCTGTTGCCTTGATGGAAAGCAATACAATGAGGGTTCCCGGGGACCTTGACTGTTAATAGTAGAAACATCTTAATTAAAAGCCATCTCATTCTTTGTGACTGCTCCAGAAGTAAATTGTTTATGTTAGAAACTTGTTTTAAAAAAAAACGGTAACAAATGGCTTGAATTGACACTTTTATCCTTTTTGGTCAACTGTTACTTTAAAAATTACAAAAAAAATTATGTTTCTAAGAGGCATGGTATAACAAAAGTGTAGGGAAGATGAAGGACCCGTTGAATGGTGGCAGGGAAGAATAATGAATTGCTTGAACAAGGGTTTCATCAGTAAATGAGAGCAGTTAAAATGTTACATGGTTTCTGTTTTTAAAATATATTTGTATTAATGCTGGCAGTGAAGTAAATACTCTAGAAATCCTCACTGAGCTCAGTAAGTGGTGTTTGGTGTTCGTTGCTGTCCAGAGGGTACAGGGACTGAGTGAAAAATCATTTTGATGTTATAATTAAATGTCAGTATACTGTGACTGTTGAACAATACACACTTCTCATGTCAGACAATCCTTTGGTGTGTTTGGAATATATAAAAAGTATATTACATAAATATTGTTAACTTCCATTAATCCACATTGTAATGCAGAAGTCAACCAATGATTGTTTAACTGTTTTACAGAGTTTTTAATGTTGCATTTTAAAATTGTAAAGGATAGAAGCTTTGTTTTCCTTTGCATCTGTTTAAGTATCTTGAAAGGAGTTTAATGTTGTCAGTTGTATAGCTGTGCTTTTAATTTATTTATGGAGCCAGTTTTGTCCTTCTAGCTTAGGGGAAAGTGTTCACCGTACAAAAATACCGTGGTGTGCTACCCGTACCCTTTAAAATGGAATGGAAATACAGAGTCATCGCATATGTCATGAATTCTCTGTCTAGACACACACACATATTGTACAATCTCTTCTTTCTTCAGTATACTTTTTGGGGTGGCTTGTTTGGGGTTTTTTTTCAAGGGGGTGATGGGGGTTGAGATGAGGTTAGGAGGCTTGAACCTACCTGGCTTTATTAAAAATATCAAGTTTGTATTAGATTTGATTATTTTTTAAAAATTTTATATCCAAGCAGATTCTCAATATTTTCTTTTCAAGTACTTCTTAGGGAAATGCAAACCAAAAATACCTGGGAAATATCTGGTAACTCCTGTAAGATCTGTGGAGAGTAATGACTGGGTTATGGAAAGAATGAAATTACAGATAATGCAACAATCTATCCTAATACTGCAATAACTAATTAAAAGTGTGCTAACTGAGTAACAGCTCGAGGACATTATCCTTCCCACAGTATTTAGGGCAGGAACAGTCTGTGGCTGCTAGGAAAAGAGCTTGCAGTGGCAGCAAACCTTCCATATTACCTACCTGGCCATAGTGTGTGTCAGGGTACTCCAGGCAAAAGCACTGCTTGCCCCCTGCTCCGTGGTGGCATCACTGGTGAGGCAGCAGGCAGAGCGGGCAGGTGTCCCGCGGCACGGCGTCGACAGCCTCGTAGCCAGAGCTCTCGCCCTCGGTATCGCTACGGCTTCGGTCTTGTGGAGGCTGAGAGGTCTCTGCCATTCCTATAGGCACTGTGCACATCTAACAGGAGTGGTTGCCTCTACCTCAAAGACTTTGTTAAGGATTAGAGGGCTTTAGGAAGGATCGTGTGGTTTCGCTGCTCTGACCGTTGGAAAATGCAGTTGTGGCTTACAGGGGTAGAAGTTACAGTCTGATTTGAAAGATGAGCTACAAGAGGTTCCCATAATACTGTGAATTAAATAATGTGAGTTGAAGCATGACAGAGAAGATGATAATCATGATCATAACAAAGGAGAGGAATGACACCAACAAGTGAACTGGGTACATAGTTCTGGGAGTACTTGGGTTGCCTTGAAACAATAGTTAACAATTTAATAGTAATTTACCAATATATTCTTGGCTACTGCTTAGGCTCTGCAGTATCTTGCATCCTTTTTGTTTGCATGTTGATTAAAAATAGAACAAATTACTCTCTCATGTGAATGAACTGTGTGCAGTTTAAAAGATCAGTATTAAAATTTAAACCATAGAAAACACAGGTGCAGAACACATAAATAAGATTTCACATGCTTTAGTCATTCCATATCATGAACTGCTTAATTATCCTTCTTTGCTTGTAATTGAATATAGCCAAACCAAGCTTGTGTTTATGAACAGCGTTGGGTGATATTTCTTATGAGATTCCTTGATGAGATTGCCATATCATCTGACACTCTTGACCAAAAGTCATGTTCTTACCTCCTAGCCTGTCAAGATCAGTAGACATGGGGGGGGGGGTTGGGTTTATTTTTTTACAGTTTGATGACAGATGAGACTAGTGTGCTGCACATGGGAGTCTTCTTTGTGCTAAGATGCAAATGAATGCGTTTTATGACAGAGTTAAGAAAGCTTGTGCCTTTTTTTTTTTTAATGAACATGAAGAACATTCATGTGGGTCATTAATGGTAATAGGAAACTGAGGAAAAGGCACCTGCCTGCATGTTTCTTGGGGAGAGGGAAGGGCTGGTTGTGTTCAGGCCGTGGTTTTGAGCATAAAGCCCAGTTAGAAGTATCTGAGGTTGGGTGTTTTTGGTGAGGTCTGCACAGTAAACTTAGAAGTCCGATGTGGATTTCCAGTGAATAAGCATCTGTGTCACAAAGCCCAGTTACTGGTCTCAGCAAAAGGAGACTGAGTTACTTAAACCCCCAGAAGGTGGTTTAAGCTCTATTCCAGCTTTCTAGGCAATCAGGATTTACATGTGGGTTTCAGTGGCTTTATCAAGATGCTAAGATGGTCGTGTTTAGTTCTAAGGTTGCCCTTCTCAGCCATTTGCAACAGGGATTCTCCATAACTCATGTAGAAAGTTTTAGAAAGAATGGAAATATGAGAGAGGGATGGAACCCCTGTTAAAACCAGAGGACTTCTGAAGTCAGTGTCAGAATGGCAGTCAGCTTGCTTATTAGTAATTAAGAGTGACATCTGAGAAATAACCCTCCCAAAACCAGGCCTGCTATCCCAAACAAGAAGAGAAACATGATCTTTTCTGAAAGTTTACTTCGTGGAAGTAACTCACAGGCTTTTACATACTTTTTTCAGTTTGGAGAGGAGCAAGGTTTACTCACACCAGAGTTAGGCTGGAGAGAGGTTTGCAAAGAGCTCACCAACTGTAGGGAGAAATACTGTGAAATTGCTGCGGTTAGGGGGTTTGTCACTTTGGGGCACTGGAGTGACAATGTGGCAGGTTGATCTCTTCCAGAAATCTCCAGACTCCAAGAATAAGTTTAAAAGTGATTATAGTGTGTGGTATCATTTTACATAACTTACTCATCAGTAACACTTCCCATATTGTCAAATGTGTGTGTGTTTATATATATATCTATCTATCTCTGTTGAAAGGATTGGGTTCAAAGGATAAACTCTGAGTGATGGGGACTCAATTTGACCCTGTAAAAAAGTAAGTACTTCTTCCTTGGTTAAACTGCTTTTCATAAAAGAAAAAGCAAATGCCTACATTAGCCATTTCTTCTTCCACCACACAGGCTATGAAGGACTTCTTGTAAGAAAAAGGAACTGATCTGATTATAGCCCTTGATTTAAGCTTTTGTCAACAATCTGGTTTGGTGTTTGTCCATAAGCATTTTCTGTTGTTAAAGACATGACTCATGGTTGGGATAAAGGGCTGGAATAACAAGGATTTGCGTCACTGTTGATAGTCAGCGATGGCTGTAAGTGTGGCTTTTCACCAGGCTTCATGCTGTATTAACCACGAAGTCTGAGAGCAGTGGTGGGGCCTGTCTCCTGGCTGTCAATCCCCGCAGCCTGTGCGCTGGATGTGTCAGCACGATGCCACTGGCAGATGGAAGAGGTGCAGTAAATATGCACAGTTATGGTTTAAGGGAAAAAGCTGTGGGAAAGGAAATACATTAATCCATTGCGGCTGTTTTTTCTTTCAAGTAAGCCTCTGTAATAAATTGTGAGGTTTTTCCTGGACTTACCCTGTATATTTCTAGATTCCTTTCTTGAGTTGGGGGAGGGAGTGGAATAGAAATCGAACTGAAGCATAGAAAAATATTAAAATACAGAAGCAACTGAAGATTAAATTAGGTCGTGTATGTGGAAAGAAATCCTCTTCCACATGGCCTCTTTTGTGAACACACTTCAGGAAATCCTGGTCTAGCAGATCATGTAACATGGCTCTATGCATACGAGTGCATCATTTGTTTATGTGGTCTTGTGGAGGTGATGTTTAAGAACTACTTTAAAACCAGAAAAAAAATGTATCCCTGAATTTGCCAAGAGCCAAACTTGATGAACAATTGAGTATGGGCTTGCTCTTTGAAAGTATACGAAACACTTAGTCTTTCAACTCTTTGGGGTTTAGGTACGTTCTTCCTGCATTATCAGCAATTTCACATCTGGTCACCTTTCTTCTTGCAGTTTTAAGAACACTTCATTTGTATTTTCTCTGGCCAAAAAAGGAGAGGGGGGTTTGAATATCTTACAAAATAGTTTTTAAACTTCAATACTATTAGTATAATTTTAAAAATCTTTTTATTTCTGAGATGCCTAATTTTCAGTTTGATTCTTCAGTTTGATTTCCAGTTTGATTTCAGTTTGAATCATTTTCCTATCTTTCCAGTTGTTACAATATCTATCTGTCCTAGAAGGCCCAGATACCATCAGAGGGCAATTTCCTGTGCCATACAGATTTGGAGAAAAATTGAGTCTTTTTTTCTCTCCCATTTCCCCTTCTGCCTTAGCTGTAAATCCCCCTTCAAGGTGATGAGAACTTTATTCCTTACTTTTAAAAATAGTGACCCCTGCTCACAGTAGCAGCGATGCAGGACAGTTGCAGTTCCAGTGCAGCGTCTCCATACAGCTGTGCAGGGTCTCCATGGGGTTACGAGGGAGAGATTGAGGCTTCTGCTCTCTCCCAACACCACAGCTGCTGTTGGGGTACGTGGCACAGCTCGTTGTCTGTTTGATGTTGGCGTGGGTGTTGCTGCAAGGGCTGGTGACAAGTGTCTGTGCACTGAGGACATGGGTAGCAGAAGTCTAAACTTTCTCTGCAGAAGTGCTATTAAAATGGAATAAAATGCCTGCTCAGAGATATGGGGTAGGAGTGACAGAGCCTTGCATCCAGAGCTGGGCTCAGAGGTAGGCACCTATCCAAACCTAACGTATCTGCAAGCTGTGCCAATTGCTTTTGGTCCTTGTTGGGATAGAAGAAGCCATGGCAGAGCTCCATGTTGTTATGTCTAGACCTATTTCTTGTGCTCAAGCCAGTTTATTTTAAGCTAGCTTGAAATATCTCTATGCTGCTCCATAGTGGGTAATCTATGCAAAGTCATGTATTTCAGTGGTATCAGTTGCAAATTGCTCTTCTGTCACATGGGAACCTTATATGGAAAAAAGATAAACAGAAATAAGTAGTGTAAAACTCTAGCTAAACTGTTACTGACCCTTAAATATTGGCCTCTTGCTTTCCAGAAAATTTCTGGAAGCTGGAAATCCTCTAGGAAAAGGTGGCCAGCTAAGGACACTTGGCTGAATTAAGTTATGGCTTATGTGGGTTCTGTTGTGTCAGTAATTTCATATCCTCCTAAGAGCTTGTTGATCTTCTTACAAGGGTTTGATGTGAACAAAGTCGGGTCAGAAGCTGATGCAAAATATGTATTACACAGCCAAGTCATGCACAGCGCAATGGGTAAACCCTCATGCGTTTGCCCCGCGGGCGCCTGCTCTTTGGTTAAATGTTATTTTTGTCAGGTCTGTTGTGGTACTTATATATGCATGATCAGTTTTGTTCATCTCCTGGTGGCTTTCCAACATCGATAGCACATTGAAAAAGTGTGAATATTCCCTTAATAAGCCAACACAGAAAAACTGTAGCAAAGCTGATTTTTCTTTTTTTTTTTAATGTCACTGAAGCACATTGTGAGCAGAATAGTTTAAACTTCAACTCTCAAAGTAGCTTTTGTCCTTAAAGAAAAATCCCTTCCAGAGGAAAAGTGGAGCTATCACTAGCCAGCACACAAGGTGGATGGGGCACCTAATTCCCTCCTGAAGGAGAAATTGTAGCCGTGTAAACAGGAGGAGATGCAGATGTTTTCCTTGTTCAGATCTGCTCCTCAAATAACGGTGTACTGTGCACCACGTGTGCACTGTGCCATGTGGATCCTGCAATTCTCAGAGGGGTTTTCTTTAAACACACGCTGCAGCATTCCAGAGCTCTGGCGACATGGGTGCCCATCACAACCTTTCTCCTTCATGCATCTTTCCTGGTTCTTGACCCATGCCAGATGCAGACGTATCTTAGGAATGAAGCTTTTAAAGACTAATTTCCCCTGCTGCTTATTTTCTCATGTAGATTTTATCCCCTTTTCTTGCACGAGTTGTATTTGTTTATTGTCAGATGAAAGGTGCTATTTCTTGCTCGCAACTGAGGGACTGCAATCTGAGGTTTCATTACTGTCTGTGCACTTTTCTGTCACTGTTTCATTTTGAGATTCAAATCGTGAATCTCTTCTACTCCACAAGTTGATGGGTTACTTTTAAGTATTTAATTGTTCTGTTGCTCGTCAAAGTGAGACACCCCAGATGTTTTCCCCCCCTACCAGCACAGTGGAGAAGTTTCCTTGCCCCCAAGAAAACAGACTCCTGTTTCTCTCAAGAAATAGCCTGATGTTTTGTTGGGGCAGTATATCATGATTCCAGCCTCTTGTCTGAGTGCTTTGTGAGCAGTATATCTAATAGAAATAGCTGCTGCTTTATGTGGAGACGGAGAGAATCACAGAATCTTGGAATACCTAGTTGGAAGGGACCTCAAGGATCTTCTGATCCAACCTCTCTTGACAGAAGCTCCTGTCTAGACAAAAGATCAGTCTAGACAAGATGGCCAGCACCCCATCCAGATGAATCTTAACAGTGTCCAATGTTGGGGAACCTACCGCTTCCCTGGGGAGATGATTCCAATGGCTGATCTGGGGATCTTCTGTTCTCATTGTGAAAAATTTTCCTCTTTGGTCCAGTCAAAATCTCCTCAGGTGTAACTTGCACCTGTTACCCCTCATATTTTCCACATGATTCCTTCTAAAAAGGGAGACTCCATCTTCTTTGTAGCCATCCTTTAAGTACCAGAACATGGGAGAGGATGTATAAGACTATGTTTCTCAACCTATTTCAGCATCAAGGGAACAACTTCATCAGTGGAGAGAATTAAATCCTCATTCTATTGTATTTTGGGAAATAAGGTTCAACTCAATTAATTTAAAACATTTTTAAAGTACCTTTTGTTGTATCAGAGGAAGAGAACATAACAGTCTTATACCAGCTGTCTTTTTGATAAATGTCCCTACATAGACTGGCAGAGGCTGTGACATTCCTCTTACCCCCTCTTGATAATCTGAAAATCTTCTGTGGTGGCACATCTGCTCCAGGGCAGTAGTTTAAGAATGTCAGATAAATTCTGTGTTTCATTCCCTGGTGGATATATTACCAGCAAGTTATACACCAAGTCTGTGTGGGAAAAAGGGGTTACACCAAAACCTAACGGGATGTTTCCCTAGGAGTCAGAAAATTAGGAATAGATTAATGGCAGTGCAGAAAGATATTGATGATTAAAAGAAATGGGAGTGACTCATGACATGCTTATGTTATCTTAGAAAGAAATCTTATACTAATCTTCAGAAAGAGTATTCTAAGTCCACTGCTTAATCCCTGTGTATTCTAGCAGAGCCCTAGTTTTGCTGCACTTGAGCTGGAGAACTCCATTCCACTGAGTGTTTGGTTTTCTGAGGACTCAAATCAGTAGCTTTTCCTGGGTTGTCCTCATAGCATGACGGGATAAACCTTCTAAGTTTGAGGATCTTCTACTGTCATGTTTCCTGAAATACAGCATCCCTTGACCATAGAAACTTCTTTCAACAGATTTTACTGTTGTTTTTAGGGTTTTTGGTTTGTTTTTTTTTTTTAATGTGAACTCATGGAAATAGCACAATTGTTCTGATCACACCCCAAAAGCAGCAGGATCTCTGAATGCCCACCTATATAGCATGGGACCCCCTTCATCTTTAGCTGAGAAAACCTGAAAGCTTGAAAATTAGTTTTGGGGCAGGGGTCTGATGTGCAGAAGATATAGATCACCCTGGAGGAAAAGGACCTGGGGGTGTTAGTGGACAGCCTGGCTGAACATGAGCTGGCAGTGTGCCCAGGTGGCCAAGAAGGCCAACAGCATCAGGAACAGTGTGACCAGTAGAGGTAAGGAAGTGATTGTTCCATTATAGTCAGCTCTGGTGAGGCCGCACCTTGAGTACTGTGTCCAGTTTTGGGCCCCTCACTACAAGAAGGATGTTGAGATGCTGGAGTGTGTCCAGAGAAGGGCAATGAAGCTGGTGAAAAGTCAGGAGCACAAGTCCTGTGAGGAGCCGCTGAAGGAACTATGGCTTTTTAGTCTTAAGAAAAGGAGGCTGAGGGGAGACCTTCCCACTCTCTACAGCACCTGCAAGGCGGTTGCAGAAAGGTGGGGATTGGTCTGTTGTTAGGTAACAAGTGATAGGACAAGAGGAAATTATTTCAAATTGCACCAGGGGAGATTTAGGTTACATATCAGGAAGAATTTCTTTTCTGAAAAGGTAGTCAAGTATTGGAGCAGGCTGCCTGGGGAAGGGGTGGAGTCACCATCCCTGGGGGGATTTAAAAGGCATGTAGATGTTGTGTTTGAGGACATGGTCTAGAAGTGGACTAGGCAGGGTTAGGCTGTGGTTGGACTCGATGATCTTAAAGGTCTCTTTCAACCTAAGTCATTCTAAGATTCTACATGTGCAAACATTGTACTGCCAAAAGGGCTCTAAATTTCCTGGGCATCATGGAGCCAGATAATCTGAGGAGACATCCAGCACCTGGTTGAACATAATTTTTAACCAGCCAGTTTCAGTTCCTTAGTATTGGTTGTCATGAAGTGTTGTGTTAGCACGTTGATCAGAGGGCTGTGAGGCATTTAGCCTTCCTCTGAAGAACTGGCTTGTTGACAAATATGTTAGGTTTGTTCATCAGTAAGTGAGTATTCATTGTAATGAATAAAATTAATGGTGCTGATTAAACAGTAGTTGCAGCAATTAATAAGTTCTAACAAAATTAGCATCAAATGTACTATATTTTCCCTTTGATGAATGAGCTCTCTGAAAGCCTGTTAGCATTCAGTCTCTTACGAGCTCCCCTGCTTTTTTGTACAGATGTACCTCAAGGCATCAGTGACATTTTGTCCTTGTTCATCTCTCCTGTTCACTGTTAGTGTTCAGGCGCTCTCCAGAGCTTGGGGCATTGCTCTTCAGCCTGTTGTCAAGCTTCCTGGAATGCAAAGTGACCTTCGCTCTTAACTAATGCTATGGAGATCAGTGGAAATGCAGCAGCATATCCCAGCAGTAAATCTGGCATCCTTAATTTCAATTACATGTATTTTCCTAGATCATTTTTACAACCAGGCTGAAGTCCGGGCTCCACGTGGCTCCATAGCATAAGTTAATTCTAGAATTATGAACAAATCCTGGTTTTAAAAGTCATCTCTGTTTCAAGTGGGGTTGACAGGTACACAAGTTTTGAAGATATTTAACTGTGTCAATAAAAAATTGAATGCAACAGCCCAAAATATAAATCACTTCAACTACATTTTTTAAACAAACTTGATACAAGACCTCTTTAGCACAAAAGCATGGGAGAATGATCCATTATTATGTTGTTGCCCAATCCAAAGTGCTTGCCAAGGACCAAAGAACTCTAATCTGCATAGAAGAGACAGTAAATTGTTCATGTATTTATTGTCCCTGCTACTAATATGTGCAAACATCAAATTATTTTGAGAGATACATGCCTATGTGAATGTATGGCATAAATAATTTCTCCCACATTCCATTCCAGGACAAGACTATTATAATGTGCTGCATTTGGCACAGTATGTGAAATCATTTAGAAGATGAAGCCAGAGCAGAATGTGTCAGCTTGCTTTTTAAAGTAGGGCACCTCTGAAAAATGCAGCCTGTGTTGTGTGATCTGAATTAATGGACTGCTTCTTTTGCAAGAATTTAAGGTACAACATTTGTGAATGGGCATTTTATCCTCTTCAGTGATCCAAGCAGAGCTACCAGCTCGAGAGAGGCTCTACCTCTGCAAACATTGCTGCAATACAGCTGAGATCTTGCAGTTCCTTTGGCTCAGGAGACTGAGCATGGAGGAGTTCTCTGCAGAGACGCTGTATTGATGGCTCCAGTAGCATGTGCCTGGGTTCCCAGGACACCCAGTGTCAGGCTGCGGAGCCAGGAGCTGAGTCTTGGCTGCAGCCAGCGCTTCAGGTTCCTGCTTCTACAAATGCGAGACTCAGTCATGCCTTGCCCAGCTCTTCCCTGGAGACTCAGCAGACCAGCCCTGACAGCCCTGTCTGCAGCCAGCTCTCCTAGGGCTTTCCAGGGTTCTTGCTTAGTGGTAGAGAACCAGAAGCCTAACTTCAGAGACTGCAGACTATAGTAGTCTGGCAGGATACCCCAAAAGGCCTGCCGGCGTGGTCATGCCCAGTACATTAGAGCAGAATGTTTTGATTGCAAATGAACTAAGGACTCTGAGGTCAGAGACAACACTTTTAAAGGCATGACTGTATGATGGAAAGAACCGATTATTTTCTGTGGAAATAAATAGAAATCTTTCTCTTGGCTGCAGTGAGTTTTGGAATAACATCAGGATTTTTGTTTTAAATTGACCTGAGTATCCTAAGGAACGAAGTTGAGGAGGTCATGGTAGTTATTTACATAGTAGATATTAATTCACTGTGTAAAATTATTTACATTAGTATTCCTCTAAGCATGACAAGTGATAAAGAATAAGCTTGGATTCTCTGGACAGTAAGTGCTGAAGAACTCTGTCCACCCAAATAACAAAAGAGAATTCATCAATAATGATTTATAGAGTGAACTGGAGTTGGTGAGGAACAGGGTGATCTGTTTTGGAAGTCAGGCTTGTTTTCTGTGCTTAGATCCAGGTGAGGCTGTGTACCTGGTTTAGATGCAAGATGATCTATGCTTTGTTTAACATGAATTCATTATGAAGAGAAGAAAAACAGCACTCTCTCTTGTATTCAGAACCTCAAATTCTGTTAATTAGGCTTGTAAAGACCAAACTTTAAAATAATTTCTTGTGGTAATTAGTCATATAGAAATGTTGCATTGCTCCCAGTCCAAGTGATCCAAAATCCAACTGACAACCTTTACACGTCTATTTGTTGACCATCAACTTTTTCTATAGGGTATAAAGGAAACCAAGAGTAAATACCAGTCTAGGGTTATCGTATTTGTAGTGTGGTGGGAAAATATAATGTTGATGTATTCCCTGGGAGAATTACCTTGATTTGAAAAAAAACCCCATGCAATTTCCTTCCACCATCCTTTATATTATTACTGGATTGAACTACAGAGCAGCTTTTCAAGCTGAAATGCAGTCACTGTTTAATAGAGCAGAAAAGACCCACTATAGGGCAATTGCACCCTGATTCTGTAAGTCATTGCTTATGATCAAATCCTTGTGTTTTTCCAAACCTGTTGAATTAAGATCTTGTTACCCTTTACAACTTCTCTCAACCTCCTACCCACAGCATGTAGCAAGGGAGAGATGGGCCAGGAGACTTCCTGAAGAAGTTCTTCATGAGTTTGTAGTAGGGACATAGAGTGATGATGACAGACAACAGCAAACTAACATGACCATAATAGGTAATAAAGGGAGTAGAGGAGATACTGGAAAGTCCTGTGCAAAATAAATTTTGTGGTTTATATCTGAATATTTCACAGGGATTTACAATTACCTGCAGGGTTAATTTGAGCTGAAATAATAGTGAAATTGATAAAATGTGAAGTGGTGGGTATTCAGTAAGGTATCTGGCTCTAGAGTCTGGGTCCTTGACTTGTTTCCACTGTCTTCTGTAGACGGGCTTGTTTTGCTTTCAGATAACTTATCTGCTGTCTCTGGGTAGTATCCTGGGGGGTTTTGGCCCTGCGTGTCTAATTGGCACTTCCCACTTGAAGACCTGAGTAGCATGGAAAGCTTTTAACACTGAGCTCAGAATTCCCTGTATGTTTCTGTAGGCACAAGGATTAAAGACATACTTGAGAGACACCACAAAGGTCACTGCTGGAGTGTTCGCTCGGGAGCTTCCTGACTGATAGAGAAGGGTTAAATTTATTTGCCCGTTGGGGAGTAATAAACAGTTGTCACTGATAATAAATTATCTAAACTGCAGGTGGTCTTCAGTAATGACAAATGCAGACTTTATGACCTATGTTCAAGCTAGTAAACACTTCAGTGCATCTCTGTGCTAGCTGGGCTAAAAATAGCTCCTAACCCCAGTAAAATCTTCTTTAAAGATTTCTGTGCCTAAATAACATTTGTCTTTTACTGTCTGCACTGAAAGAAAGAATGGGGAAGAGGAGAGGATCAAACTAGGTGAAAGCATAGAAAATAAGAAAAGTCTAGGAGAGAAGTGATACCAGCAGCTGTGTGCAAAGGCTGATGGGTAACACTGTTTATATTTATATCTTAAAATTCTGTTAGTGCTAAAAGCAAGGAAGCAGTTTCCCTGCAACATCTGTAAAATCTCAATCAACAAGTCTGACATTTGGTTTGAATTGTTTCTCAGTGTTTAGATTATTATTATGCTGCAGGATAGTTACTTGTATGTGATCACGATTCCAATTAACTGTTAGAAATCTTAGAACTTCTGCATACAGATATTAATTGTAGCTGCAGGACAAAGAAATTGCAACAAGCATTAGAATAGACAAGCAGTCCTCATTTCCTAGGATGTTTCTAGAAGTTGCAGTGATTTTCCTTGTGCATTGTTTCCATTCAAATCTAGATAAGCTTAAATGAGCAAAGAACTCCCTTGCTTCAGAGCACTGTTTAACTTGCAGAAGGCTTACTGAAGTTGTGTGGGCACACTGCCTGCTAGTTAAGCATAGGTGCTAACCCAACTTGTTTAAGAAAATGCCAGTCCGAGATTTAGTTAAGAAAATATGTCTAAGAAAATCCCACTTACGGTGGATTTGCTTGATATCCCTGCCTTTAGTCTCTTTACTTCACCTCTAAAAAATTCTTTACACTCAATAGTCACCATCCAAAATTGTAAAACTTAATTAAGAAAAGTTGCTAAAGCACCTTGGAGTTCTTGAAAAGACTTTGTCTATGATTGAAACACCAAAGGTCAATTTTTGGGAGGCAAGACCAGCAATACATACCTTTTAATGTGGTAAATCCTGACTGAAGTGATTACTCAATCTCTTATGATATTGCAAGACAGAGAGGAGGAGGACAGCAAGAAGTTAGCCCTGTGTGTGTTTGCATAGTACCTACCAAACCCTCCACGTTTTGCCATGGCTGCTAGGTGCTAAGGCAGGATGAGGTATTTTGTCTGGAATCTGTTTTATTATTTCACTGGAAAGTATTATCCCCACGCAAGCCACAGTGTTTGCAGAAGGAGTGGATTCAGTCGCATCTTTCCTCAGAGGCTGCTGCTTGTTCCCTGGTGGGAGTAGGAAGGAAGAAGGAAAGTTTCTGAAACTCAGTGTGGGAAGAGCCAAGAGTATTTCCAAACAGTCTTTTTGTGTAATTTGCATTCTCTAATATGAATTAAGATTTACTGGAGTGTTTGGCCTAACAGGCAGGTTTATCTACTTGCAGTTCCTTATTCTGAAGACTCTGTAGCTGCTAGATTGACACTGTGTTCATTCCAGTGCCCAGAAACGTGTCCATGCTGTCCCCTTGAATGAGCAGTATAGGATGCCAGTAGTTGTTGACATGAGTGTGGTCCAGTGCCCTGTGAATCCCAGTATTCCATGCCTGCCTTTATCCACACAGCTCAGTCGTTATACTATGAAGGCAGAAGACATGATAAATGTTAGGCTGTGTAGTGTTAATTCAATTTAATTTGGGTCACATATGCTTCTCTGTGCCTTGCTCTGAAAGCATGTCTGCACATCTGCTCCAACAAGGATCTGTAAGACGGGGTGTGGGAATAAAATTATTCCTGTGCTTTTATCTCTGCAGGATCAAGCTCTAGGTGTTGAACTGCTCACAAATGGGTTTAAAATAACCCAAAGGGAAGAGGGGAGGTATATTGTTTCTTTTGTAAAATCAGCTACAGGCAATTTTTGATAAGGATTACTTATACTAAATTATAGCACTCAGAATAATTTCTCCTCCTATGACTACTTTGAATAAGGGAATGGAAAGAAAGACAGAAAAAGGTTCCTTACATTCTCTCTTGGATTTCTGCTTTTTCAGTGTACTGAAATAACTTCCTTGCCATGCTCTGCAGCTTGTAACAATCACCTGCTGCCCATCTTTTGGGAATGTGCAATCCAGTTCTGCTAGGTCTGTCCTGACTCCTGGGAAGCTAAAAACAGCTTGCCCATCCATGTGTAAATGTTACACACTGCAAATTGCCCAGGGGCAAGTGAATCCCTTTTTGCATCTGTTTCTGTGAAAGGTTTGATGTTCCAGGTTATTTATATCCTGCACTTATTGCCAAATATATGATGTAATTTCCTAACTTGTGGCCTCATGACTACTTGCTGGTGTTATTCCATTTCACAAATAGCATGAATGAAATACAAACTTCATACACCTAAAAGAAAACTTGTCTCGTCTGCTTCTCCCACCTGTTGTCTCCCTGTACCCGTAGACGATGCTGCTGCCATTGCTGGCTTTAGAGATCATGTGGCGAACTGCTCCTCCAAGGACAGTTCTTCTATATATCAGCCTGTAAGAAATACCAAACACTTATCTCATTTGTGCTTTTATATATATATATATATGTTCAGGGTTGAGGATACATCCCAAGATGCTGATGCACATGGTTTTATCTGTTCGCATATTTCTCGCGGTCCAATCGTCTTGCATTCCGTGAATTGGCAGGTTCAGGCAATCTTAAATCCACTCCTCTTGTAAAAACAGTAATTTTATGGTATATAGCTGTGTGGCGTGTGCACAGTAGGCTAAGCTGATTGGTAACACCAGGGTTTCCCGTGAAGCTGGTGGGATTGACAGCCACAGCTTGATGATGAAGACAGATGGAAAACTGCTGTGTCTGCAGGCGGTCATGCCCAGCAGGTTTTAAGACTGCAGCTATGTGAACAGCAGCCACACAGCGAAGTCAAGGCCCCAAAACCCTGGTCCCTGGAACTGGGATACAGAGGAATGAAAACAGCTTTCCCTAAATGCCTTTTATTGTTAGGCTTCTTGGCTTGCTTCTCTGCAGAGCTAATGTAAGATGCTGATATTAAGACAAGCTGCAATTAATGCAGCAGTCACATTGAGGTGAGGAGCTATATCGAGACTTCCTAGATATACGTCCCTTTCTTTCCCCAGTGAAGATCTAACCTACGCCTACTTCACTTTTATTGATGCATTTGCTCAGTACGTGTAGGGAAACATTACAGTCACTTGACATTGCTTGTCTGGAATGACTGTTGCCTCCTCCCATGAGCTGGGCTGGCGTTGACCAGGCTTAGCCAGTAGTTGTGTTTGGTGATGTATCTTCAGTATCTCTTCTGAGGCACTGGGACCTGAATGCCAGTTTTAATCAATACAAAGAAAGTTTCCCTTATTCCTCTGTGTCTTTTAAGACCAGAAGTGACTTTTTTTTCTGGTCAACTGGAAAAAAATTGTTTCATACCCATCTCTCATCTGCAAGAACGCTTAAAAAAATACATTATTCTAATTTTCCTTTACATTTCATGTATCCTGATTTGTTCCTTTTCACCAATCTTAAATCAAAATATGTCAATAGGAAAATGTATGTTTAATTTCTTATATTGTCCTTTTTTAATGTACAGGTTCAGTCACTCTAAAAATGTATTGGGGTGATGCAGTTATTTACATTTTAACGTTAACGTCCATCCCTTAGTTCTGATAGCCACCTTTAGTCTCTCCATCATCATCTAATTTTGGGTTTGCAGATGGGACCTTCTTAGCTTTCTGCTCTTACCTGCACAGATGTGTCTAGGTGTAGCTAAGAAAAAAAATACTTTTGTTCTTCTTAGTTCTGGTCTATAACCAAAGCACAATTGTCAGGAGAAAGGAAAGCAGCTTAGAAACTGTTTTCCTTGTAAGCCAACAAAATTTACGGTGATAGTAGAGCCTAAGCACAACTTGGGCCGTGTTCCAAGGAGCTGCAGCCTGTACCTCAGCAACTGAAAGGCAAAGCCTGTCTGGTTGGTATAAGAAGCAAATATGAAGGCACTGAATCAACATTTAATTTACAAGATTGTGTGCTGTCGGTAAGTCAGATGTACAAACTGACCTCAGCTTGCTGTGAACAAATTGGTCTCCTATTACAAAATATGTGAGAGAGAAATTGCCCATATATCTTTGATGGGCTGTGGAAGACCAGCAGGAGAGAGAACTGATATTCTCAGTGATTTTAAGAAATGTGTATTGCTGAAACCTTGAGGAACTATTTGGGTGACTGCCAAGTCAGGCTGTGTTGACTGAAGAGTGGCTTTGAGAGCTAGATGCAGCTCTTGCAATGAAGCTCACCCAGAACCAATGGAAGCAAGCTTACATCTGCCTAAGCTGGGGCTCTGTCATCGTGCTTTCTGGTCCTTGCCTTGCTATGTGGTTCCCATTAATTTCTCATAGTTTCATATGCACTGCTTGTTTATGCATGTCTGGTACAAGGCAGTTTGCTATGGGATATGCTCCACAACATCCCTCGTGCTCATGTAGTCATCCATACTCTTAGAAAGGACAAGCATAAAAAAGAAACGATGCTGTATGTTATAGCATTAAAGAATTGATGAGCAAGCCATATCCACTGAGATTTGACTGCATAAGGGTTAATTTGATAACCAAGTTCTGGAAGAGAGTCCATTAAATAAAACCAGAGACGGGTGGGAACTAGTTCGTTGTTCAGCAATGTGTGGGAAGAGAAGGAAAATGGATATGGACTATTTAAAAAAATGGGCCATTCAATATACCAGAGATGTAGTGCAGCCAGTAGTAGCACACTTAGCATTGCTAAACACAGATAATAATCTCTTAATACAAAAAATACAGCACACAATACCAGCTGAATCCATTTCAGACGTCACGAACAGAGATGCAGATGAATTGATCAAGGGAGTGAGATTTGGTGGTTGCCTAGGGACCAGTGAGCATGACCTACTTCCCAGTGAAGAGGCGTATGCTGGTTTGTATGGGTAACATGCTGATTTGATATTTTGGAAAGGCTGAATTTCATTGCTCTGGGGAAAAGCTTAGAGCAAAGTTGATCAAGAAGAGAAAATTAGAAGTCTATAAATCAAATTGGGACTTTGTTAAGAAGCACTTGCAAAATAGCTACAGCACTCCTCCCACTCAGTAACTGAAAAACCAGTAGGGATGTTCTGTCTGGAAAGTGAAAAATAAAAGAATAAAAGTCAGAGTTGATGGAAGAATTTAAAAGTTCCTTGAGGATGATGCTAGAAAGGAGGGAGACCCAGCACCAGAGAAAGACTATAAAGGGGCTAGAATTGATGCCAAAAAAAACCCCCCAACTATTTGATAAATACTTCACTATCTAATAAATACTCGATATTCTATTTAGAAAGGAGCAGGAGACCCTAGTTGTATGAAATTATGCTGATACAGTACTCTAAAGTCAGTATTTAATGAGGGCATGGTAATATTTATCCTCCTAAAATGGCACTAAAAATCAACCTTCTGGTTAGCTGCCCCAAAGAAGCCGAGGAGTTGGATCCAGATGTTCCCTGATACTTTTGTCCTGAGAATTAAAAAAAAAAAATCATGGAATATAGGAATAATCCAGATTGGTGAAGAACAGATAAAAAAACATTGAAAAGTGATGACTGGAATGGTCTATGTAGCTGTAGTGTGGTTAGTCTCATACAAGGAAGGGACAATATTACAGGAATTTTTAAGATTAATTCAATTGACAAAGATTAAAGCAGCAGACGTTTAGAGGGCAGAAGTATTTCAGTCAGCATAATCTTCTGTTACATAGAGTTTGCCAGATATTTTTTTCTTTAAGATTTTTAGTTTTCTTCTATACAGGTGGGTAAACAGATAATAAGATTTCATGTTTGCAAGGTGGTTTTCCTTCATCTCTTCCAATCTTGATTTTTAGGGGAAAAAAACAGATTATCAGTACAGTAACTCCTAACTGGATTAAAATCCCCAAACCCTAAGTGTCTGAGAACCACTGACAGTAGTGAATTTCCTTCAAATAGGGATCTATTCTATGCAGCACCATAGGGAAAATGGCCCCTATGCATTTTCACCAACAGCTTGGACCAAACTTGGATGCTGTTCACTAGAGGCATAAAGATGACCACAGTTCTAAATAACAACAGGACTGCAGCCTCAGTTTGTGTGGCAAGCTGGGCCCTTGTTATCACAACATGTATTAAGGCCAAATCCAAAGCAGTAAGTTCAGAAATGGGTATTTGATTTGGAATACCATTCCGTATCAAAAGGAGACGACAAGCCAAATAAATTTTGCCTCTCATCAGTAACTTTGATCAACACTGTGGTGCTTTGCAGGCAGCCTTGTTTTCAGGCAGATAGATGGGTGTTACTGGGTGATGCACCCCAGCCTGTGGCACACAGGAAAACGCGGGGTGTCCCAGCACCATTGCCCAGCCTTGAACTTTACAAAGCTGTGGGTTTTGTGCAGTATTATGAGAGGAGGGCTGGAAAAGTCAGGTAGGGCAGAGGGACAGGATTGAACCACGGTTTATAGAAGGAGGAAGAACTTGAACAAGCAGTTACAGGGTAGGGACAGGAAACTTGAATTGCATTTACCCAGCAGGGAGGCAGTGAGAGGATTAGAGAGGGAGAAGTGGGAAAAAGTGGTGTAAATCTCTGATCATCCCCAACTGCTTTGCTCCCTCCCCTACTTCTGGTTAACGAGCAAAGATTTTCCATAAAACCCTGTTTCTATTCCTTTAAAAGTCACGGGAACGGCCTGATTACCAGCAGCCACTGGTAATCACAAACCATCAGCACTAAGTACTGACTCCTATCCTTTTGTATTGCACATGCCTGTGCCAGAACTAAAACCAAGACAGTGTGGGGATGACCCCGATTTGTCTGCCTCACGAAAGCAAAAGAAGCTGGGGTGAGGAATGCAGAGATATTTGATGGTTCAGGTATGCCCCTCTCCAGGCTCTCAGACAGGGTCTAACTTGCAGTGATTTGTTGTTGCCATAAATAGGGTTGCCACACACTAGCAAACTGCCTGCAATGGGGTGTAATTATAAAGGTCACAAGTCTGTGAGTCTGTGCATTTGCTGTCACAGTATCGAAGACTTGTCTATAGTTTCCTCTCTGGGTGAAGATCTTTAGGTTCTGTAAGGGCATGTGTATTGGACAAGTGGATGTCACATAAATATTGTATATGACTCAGCTGTCGTATGTTGTCTTTGATATGGAGGAGGCTCATAACTTAATGGAGTGTGAAGAGATACTTACCTAGCTCATTTTGCTCATACTGAAAGATTAGCTCCTCTAAACTGAGAGTATGTACATGTCACTGCTGGATTTTTGCTTTCTTTTCCTGAACACTTTATCCTACAGTAAGGGCGGAGCAAGTGCTGCTCTGGAGTAAATGTCTAAATATAATACTGTACTACAGAGCTTCATTGACTCGTAGTGACTGGGGCCTAAAGCCACCAAAGAATTTCAGTATTGCTTATGCTGCAAGCAACAGAAATGGTTATTTGAGTTATTCCACTGGCTTAAACCCATCAATAGCACACTGAATGTTAAACACGTACCTCAGTGGCCTGGAAGAATTAGCAAATAACTGCAAGGGGTTTTTAAAATTTTTTGAATTAAAGTTTATTACAGCTTTCTCTTTGGCAAATTTTCTGCTCTAACCATGTGTGGTAATGCTGCTGGGATGTCTTGTGAGGAGATGTTATAAAAATTTGACAAATTCTTAAGAAATCTTAAGTTTGTGGGCCTGATAGGGTGCGTTCAACACAGCATTTGAGAAGGAGATATGCATTCCTAAACTATGAAACATCAGATCCCAGTTAGCAAGGTTACTCTGTGCTTCACCTAAAGTTAGTTATGTGCAGCTGAATGGGAGTCTTGGGCTGAAATTGCTTCAAAGGTGAAACGTCTGCTGTCGGTTGACCAGACAGGTAAGTTTTGATTCAGACCTCTGAGAGCTTTCACAGATATAACCTCCATGTTCTTGTTAGGCTTCTTGAAAGTTTCTAGATCTTGTGCACACCCCACTTCTTAAGGACTTAATCTATAGGCTTCAACCAAGCTCTTCCTCTTCTTTTGTCAATGCTATGAACATCTAAAGGAAGAAAAGGAGGCATGCGTTTCTAATACAATGGTAATGAGTAGCTTAGACCATAAGTTGGGCAGGCTTAGATGTTGAAGGTGCAAGTCCCCTGACCTTCAGATAACATCAGTGTTTTACAAAGCATTGTCCCTCAAATTGTGTGAAGCTATCTAGGAGGACCAAGGTAGTCAATGCTATACTGCCTGATGCTACACCAAGTCATGTACACGAACATCAATTTGAGAATGTAGCCTTCTTAATGTATTTTGTGTATGTGTCTCTTACTGTGTGTATTTTATCTGTGGTAGTTCATATTCACATAAAGATGTGTGTGTTTCATCACAGGGGTTTTCATTTTTACTCCATTTCTACACTTTTTGAGAGGTATTTGTCCTAATTTCAGTTGCACACTCCTATATACATTGAAAAGTATTAAGAAAAAACAACAACAACCCAGAACTCTTAAAATAACTTCTAGTATTTAAAGCTTTGTCCCCATAGAACATCTGTAGACTTCACTTTATCTGCAAACACAGTACTTACATCAACTGTAAGTGGGCTCAGCCCTTTCTCCGCTCCAAAAATAGACTTCTTGTTACGACAATTTAAGGAGTTGTTGCTGTGGCTGATATCAGGTAGGTCATCCGAATGTACAGATTTTCCCTGTCCCTAGTAATCTCCTCCTAAGGTTTTTCCTGTGTTCAAGCAAATCAGACTTGCCCAGAGACTACATCGACCCCATCCCATCTGCATGGCAGTTAATACTCTAGCGTTAGTGGAGAGCTTTCTCTTTCCCTTCTGTTTCTGCAGTAGAAGGCTGCTGGGCCTCCTGCTTGGATCTTGTAAAAAGTAGAAAAGGTCAAATATGTGTACAGAGTACTTCAAGAGAAATGAATCCACAACATTGTTCAGTGGAAGAGAAGTTGTATTATTTGTAAGTATTTTCAGTCACTGTGCCTACATCCCACGCCGGAACAGCGGGAGCACAAGGCAGTATTGTTTGCCAGCCCTGGCATAAATCTCTGTCCTTGCTGCCCCATCACCCTGGAGCAATGCAGAGGCAACTACAACGCTGCAGGCAAACTGCTTTTTGCAAGCAATTTGACTGCTGCTCGTGAGAAACTGGACTGCAGTGGTGGTTTGACTGACTTGTGTATAAATGAAGCGTGGTCAGAAGATGTTTCGGGTGGGGTTTGAATCCCCATGATTTCACACTTCCCTACCACCCTGTGCAGATACCAGGGTCCTGGTCTTGAATGCTAGCCCAAAATTCCCAGCAAGCCAGCGCTCAAGTGCTGGGTGTGAGCTATGAGACTTCTACAGATGGTTGCAAGGTGTTTTTTAAGGCACTTTTGGGAATGTGAGAGCTGGCACCAAAATTATTTTGGAATGCAGTCTGTCGGAAAGACGTGATATAAAACAGATTTCTCTGTGCTGTTACAAGTTAGTACAATGTTAATCTGGCTTAATTAGTATCACCCAATGTAATGAAAGATGATTTTGTGGTTCCTCACTGTTTTTTATAAAAGTCTGAAACACATCAAGGCGTAACAATATGTTTGGAGATGAGCTTAGTTTGTATGCTGAACAGTGCATGAAGAGAAGGAAGGCACTTAAAGGGCTGACTTCCTCACTGGTGGAAAAGATACAATTTCACTGTAATTACAGCCCCTTAACTGACAGTAAACTTGATCAAAAGCTGGTCTAGCAAACCTTTGTTTATTTGGGGTCTGATCCAAAGACCAGGCGGGGAACTGGAAGTACTTCTTCCAGTTGGTGTTCTGGGTCAAACCTCTTATGAAACCCATTTTCTTAGCTCAATTTTTATGGCTTCATGTGTCCTGTAAATTACTAGGAGCTGACATCCACAGCTGTAAAATGATTTAGCAATGTACCTTTCGAGAACTGGAACATTTTCAAGGTTGAAGCAGTCACTTTGGTGGAAGGGTTAAATGATGAGCATTTGAGAGCTTATAAATAAGTGAGGTTTAGAGCTTGGCAAAAGCTTGGCAGGAAGAGGATGGGTTTCTGTGGCAGAAAATCTAAATCAAGATAAAATTCTGTGACCCAAAGCGTCATCCAAATCACATGCTGCAGCTTGCTTCTCTTTCTGGTAATGCTATTTGACATACTGTCAGCAACACCAAGTATGTTTTTTCCCTTCCTCACCCTGTATGTGTCAACACATTTACAGCTGTGATTAAGAATCCTCTGTTTTAGGTTTCATACGTTTTTGGATTGTATTACACTGCAATAAGCCAGTCTTCATCTGGTAGTGCAAAATCACATGTACATCCCGTTGCTTTTCCACTAAAAAAGAGCTCTGAGAATGAACCTTGTGCCAGGTCGTAGGACCGTGTATGTGCACACCTAGGGAAAACGTTGGTGAGAAAGCTCAAGGGAGGTATTGCTGAGCAGGAGTTTGCTCCTACAGCATGAAGAATGCCATAAATGTATGTACAAATTCTTCCAATTCTGGAGGAAGGCCAGAGGGTCTCTGACAAGTGAAGATTTACTGCCATCTACTGTGCAGCCGAACACTGGTTATGCATAACACATTTATTTTAAAGAATAATAAATTTTGGGCTAGTGTATGTTGTTTCGAAGGGGGAATATGGGTTAGGATTTAAGTTATTATCCCTAACAGTAGGGTTTTTGAAGTTCTTCTTCACCGATGGCAGGATGATGGTGTGGGAGGTGGTGCGATAACTTTTGGACCATGTATGGGACTGAGCAACCAGGTACAACCCTGGGCTCCCCCACATGAGGTTACAGCTGCAGAAACTGGGGGCTCTTTAAAGACGTGGTCCTTCAGGCACTTCTTCTGTGGTCCTCAGCACCTTCAGCTGTTTGTACTTGTAATGGATCTGATTTTTATTATCTAAGGTAGGTCATTACTTAATCTTCAAAAGCCTACTGTGGGTAGTATCTTCTAGCAGATTCCTTATTAAATAGAGTCTTTTCCGCAGGTAAGGATTCCCTAAAATTTCTGCATGGTTGTTAAAAGGCAAAACGCTGAGTGAGAAACAGTTACAAAGTGTCTCAATGCCGTGGCAGGGAGGAGAAACCTAGAAAGTAGGGATCTTGTTAGTTACTGCCCTTCTACATGTCATGAGGAGCCTCTTGAACTTCTCTCACACGCATTTTGCTGTGATATGTGACTTGTTACTGCAACATAAATCTCTACTTAGTACACCACGGAACAGGCTTCTGAGCACTTGCATCTTCCAACTGGGACTGTGGGTCCCTTCACTCGGCCAGGAACACAGCCCCTCGGGTTACTGAATTCCTGTGCTGCTCCCAGGCCAGCTGCCTCCCTCCTGAAACCTGCCTCAGGCACTGCCCTACCTCCTGTCAATGCAGGCTTGTTCCAAAATTTGGAAGATACAGCAGGGTTAGAGTGCCTGTGCCAACTGCTAAATCCATACCAGCTCTCTGCGATGGCTGGCTGTTGGGGAGAAGACAGCGGGTATTGGGATGTGGGTGCTGCCATTCAGAATTTCCTTTTGGGATCTTTATCATCCTTCAGTTGGTTTCTAGACAGGTCCTTGTAATCAAAGAGACGGGTGAAATGGTTCTCTAGTACTGACACATCCTCAAGTCCATGCATAGGTGGCTTTAAGGTGATTCAAAGCAATGGGGAAGTTGCAGAGTAGTGATCAAGGAACATGGGTTGTTGTGAAATCCTTTTCTCTCCCAGCCACAGAAGCCCCCAGCCTTCTTTTTGCATGTCTTCACCTATTTAAGTGTAACTTTATTTGGGATCAAAACTTAAACCCTCATTTAATATCTATAAAAAAACCAAACAACCAACCCATAGTTTTATATTCTTGCAGTGGAAGGGCAAGAATAATTTAGAGAAGAATCAGGAAAGGTGGTTCTAATTTTTGCTTCTTGCAACATTATAATCTCTTCTGAAAAATTATATGTAGGCTTGCAGATGACTCGTGCAGTGCCTTGTGGTGTTTTGACAAAGTCAGGAGTCTTAATTTGCTGCTGGTTAGTATTATTCTGTTGTGTAGGATTTGTGGTGCTGGTCTTATTGCATCTGTGTACAGCTATCCTGCATCTGGTTCTACATCCCTTACTGCACAGGTGTGCAGTAAATCCTGATAGTAACAATGCTGGTTATATCAGGAAGGAAAACAAACACAGTGCCAGCGTTAGAGAGTCCTTTTTCACACTTTCAAGACATCCTTGCAGAGAAGTGAAATTTTTCATTAATTTGTTCAGGAAAAATGCATCTCTCTCCTCATACCCTTTTTACTATCTACCATAATAGTTTATCTAGCAGTTTACTACAATTAGGGAAGGTATCTGCAAGGATAAGTGTCTGGTTTCTAACTGAGGCTGTTCCCATCCTCTAAAGAGTGTCGTAGGGTGTGAGCGTGCTCTTTGTAGACCAGGAAAAGCCAGTCACTGAAAGCACTGGATATACTTGTGTGCACATAGAATCATAGAATGGCATGGGTTGGAAGGGACCCCAAGGATCATAGAGCTCAGGGCCACCAACCTCAGGCCTGGATCTACAAAAGGTTGCCCAGGGCCCCATCCAACCTGTCTTTGAACACTTCCAGGGACGGGGCATCCACTACTTCTCTGGGCAGCCTGTTCCAGCACCTCACCACTCCTTCTGTAAAGAACTTCCCCCTAATATCTAATTTAAACCTTCCTTCCTTTAGTTTTAATCCATTCCCCCTTGTCCTGCCATTGTCCATCCTTTTAAAAAGTTGAATCCCCTCCTGCTTATAAGCTCCCTTCAGGTACTGGCAGGCTGCAATGAGGTCCCCCCACAGCCTTCTCTTCTCCAGGCTGAACAAGCCCAGCTCCCTCAGCCTTTCTTTGTAGGGCAGGTGCTCCAGCCCTCTAATCATCTCCGTGGCCCTCCTCTGAACCCTCTCCAACACTTCCACATCTTTCTTGTATTGGGAGCCCCAGATCTGGACACAGGACTCCAGATGGGGCCTCACGAGGGCAGAGTAGAGAGGGACAATCACCTCCCTGTCCCTGCTGCCACCCCTCTTCTAATAGAGCTCAGGATACCATTGGCCTTGCGAGCTGCAAGAGCACACTGCTGGCTCATGTTAACATGTCAGATGTTAATTTAATTTCTCCTAATTGTTAGTTTAATTTCTCCTAAATCATTATCAAATTACTTGATAGATCACTCCCGAGGCCTGTGTATAAGGCGTGTTTAAAAAAAAATCCTGATCTTCCTAGAAAACAGATCCTGGGAGACTACAGATCCATCAGGAGGGATAGTGTGGAAAGCTAGATTTTCTGGCTCATTTTTAGGAGTTCTGCTCAGCTTTATCATACTTAAGGCTTTTTTTTTCTGCAGCATTGTGGAGTTCGGTATGAAACTATACGGTAACTATTATGTTAGTGATAGAGTTTGCTCCTAGTCTGTCACAGGAACAGCTCAGGGTGCCTGCTGTAAATAAGTTCCCAAGACGATAGTAGGGCTGTGAGCAAGATGTGCTAGAAATACCACTGTATAACTTTTGCTGGGCTACTTAAAATTGTGCTGCTTAAAACTCATGGATATTTTTCATGGCATTTTGGCTTTTCACATCTGAAACACAGTAGTACGAAATGCATTCATCTGGGGGCAGGGATCTTCCAGCACCTGCTCCTCTGTTCTCCCTAGCTGTGCACCCTGCTGCTGTAAAACCTGCGGTTCCCCGGAGCATCTTGGGGTTGCAACATCCAGATGTAGAAGAGGGACAAGGGTTCTTTCCCCAGTGGAATCTGGCTTTTTGGCAGGCGCTATAGGCAGACAGGTGTGGGCAACTGTGGAGCTGGCTTTAGGTCTGTCACTCGATAGGGCTGCTAATGAGCTGTTTTATGCTTCCTTGCTGTAGTGGATGATGTTGTAATTCCGAGGATGGTCTCGGGTTTCCTTTTGGGAGTATTGTCCACAGCTCCTCAAGAGATCTCTGCACAGGATCTTTCATGGAGCTGTAGTTAAAGTCTTTTCTGATGCTCACATGTAGTTATTCTTTTAATAAATCGGAGTGCCCACCCAGATACTGGTATGCTCAAGCATAATGCACTGAATTATTTTCTTCATGCCTGATGGGAAGGAATTCCACAGCGTAATTGACTGCGCAGAGCCTGGGGCAACGCTGTGCCTTGCAAATGGTGAAATGCCCCTTCACAGTCAGAGGCACAGAGTTGGGAATGAGCCTGCCTGAACGGGTACTGGTGTGGGTGTGTGGAAGTTCTAGAACTGCAGCCAGCGACTGTGGTTGAAAATGAGCTAGGGGAGTGATTTAGGGCATCCTGTCTGGGTCTTGATCAGTCTATACAGTGACCTCACCTTGCAGTTTATTTTGAGCGTGTGTTTGAGAAGCGGATTAGAATGAGGTTTATCTTCATGTAAATATATCTATGCTTGCGGTATAATATGCTGATGTACAGATTTTGGACTAGATCTTGTGTTGTCAGTGCACAGAGGCTCCTGTGTGAACATTAACAGCTTCTTCTCAGATCTCAAGTATGTTACAGTGAATTCCCAGTGGAGACTGAGTCTGCACTGCTGAGATCAAGAAATGTTTTATCTTTGCTCAAGATGAATGGTAGATCACAAATACAGCCTGCAGTGGTTTCTGTATTTACCTTTACTTTCCAGTAAGTTGAAAGCCATAACAAAACATAGCAGACATGAATGATTTCTTTTTGTTGTTGTTGTTGTTGTTTTGTTTATTTTTCTCAGGATTTGAAAATCTGACCAAATATGTGCCATCTCTAAAATGCAGCTGTAGAAATAAATGCAAGATTTTGCACACTAAATTGAGGGAAACTTTTAAAAATAATAATTTTTCTCAGGTTTTTTGCTATTTTCACTCCTACACAGCAGTGTTTTAAAAGGAGATGCCCAGATACATTCAAAGCAATAAACAGTGGGGTTCTGTTTCTAATGTTTTACCTTGGGACAAATTAAAACTATCAAAGGAAAGTTAAAAAGATTTTATGTCTTTTTTAGTGTGTGCAAGTATCAGAAACTTTTTATGTGAGTAAATAGTTTTCAACTGGAAAAAAAAGGAAGATCCAGCTTATTTAAACACCCCAAAAATCTATATTTCCAACAGGGTTCTCCAGGTGTCTTCTGTGGGTTTGTTCTTAAGTGTATGAAAAGCTGTGGTGAACCTCTCACTTGTTCTTTCAAACAACTGTGTTCAGATATGTATCATTCCTGCATGTCTGCATCTACAGGAAGGGGTAAGCAGATTACAAGCAAAGACCAGCAATGTGTAAAGGAGAATCTACAGGGGTCTGACTTTGGTGTGCATCCTTGACATATACTAGAATTTTAAAATAATATGTGAAGTATTTCAAATATCGCTGGGTAGTTCCTCACTGTTCTACTAATGTGTTCATGAGTATTTTGCCCACTTGCTTTTAGGCACTAGAGAGAAGGGAAATGTTAGAAGAGAGAGTGGAGGGAAAAGAGACCTTAGATTTCAGTGCAGAGGGCGTTGTGCTCATGAGGAGCAAGAGGGACAAGTGAGCAGATGGACCCTAAAGCAGATGAAGTGGGAAGGAAAAGAGCATTGCTAGTGCTGTGAGAAATTTGAAGGTCAGGATTAAAAGCATAGCCTATGTGCCCTGGGACCTACAGAACCATCTGAAAAGGAGGAACGTATGTGCAGGAGCTCTGTCATGGGTTAAAGGAGTCGGGGGCTGTGCAAATGCTGTGAAGGGGTGGGTGTTCCATTACCTGAGACAGGAGATGCATGTTGGAGTTCCATCTGTAACCTGAATGGAAAAGACATGGATAGAGGTAGGAGAGCACCCATAAGGTTAGCAGCATGGAAGTGAGGACAAGCAGACAAGAGGTGGACCAAGAGCAGGTGAAGCCGCAAAAGCTACCTTGTCAGAAGAGAGAGTCAGCAGTGTGACAACCTGCCAGGAGATCAGGGAAGCTGCACCAGCAGTTTGGTCTTGTCTGGGTATTTGTTGTAACTGTTTTCAGGTCAGTTTGAGCATACAAACATACTGACCAGATACTGTTCTCTCTCGTACTGCTTATCCCTTGTGAAATATAAATCAGTTCATTGGTCTTTCACTCGATCTGGAGAAAGACAGGGAGGAGGCAAGTCGATGGGTTCTTTGCTCTTTTCCCCTCTTTCCCCGTTCTTTTTCCCCTCATACTCAGAAAACGCTGTACCGCAGAGGGTGAAGGGCTACCCTTGGGTCTGTTACATCCCGAAGCCAGACATCCCCATCTAGTGGTTGTCCCACCTTCCCTCACGGAACTCCAGGCTGGGGAGAAGGATGCCTTGCACACACATACAGTACTAAGACCAGTTGTAGTCCCCCGTTATCTCAGTGTTTTCCTTGTGGATGTCTTAAATTGCTCAGCGTACAGGATAGAGTACTTACAACTGCTTTTTTCCAAAAGGAATGTTTTTTTCCTATGTATAATTTGCACATGGAAAATAATTTGCTGCTGTGTTGAAGGGAATTATGTTGCTACTGCTTCCAACACAGGAAATGCAAATGAAAATGTTTGTTTGTCATCAAAATCGTATGTAGAGTGAGAAAATAAAGCAGGATCAGTTTGGTTGGACAAAAAGAACTGTTTGGTAGATGCTTGGTTACACAGTGCTTTGTGAATTGAATCACTGTATTAAAGTGAAATCACTGGGACCTTGTGACACATATAATGATGCAGAATCCGATTTGTGCTGCATGTAGCCTGCTGTAGCCTTTCAGAGAAAAGATAAATCACTTGTTTTTTCTTGAAGGAGTCCTGCTCCCCACAGGCTTCAGTGTAGCTCCCTGGGGATTCTCCCATGCTGCTGACAGGCGTTGGTGTTGGGCTGTGAGTCAGGAGTGGGTCAAGGCTGGTGTTGGCCTGAGATTTGTCCTGGTGAGGGCTGTGGTGCAGCTGTACGGCCTCCCTGGCTGTGAGGGAAACAGTGCTGACAAATGCCGTCAGGCTCTTGCGGCCTAAGATGGGGAGGCTGTTTTAAGACTGCTTGGGACAGGAGAGGGAACCCCCTGTTATGCAAAGGCAAACTCAAGGTGTGTGCTAGGTGAGTGATGACAAACTCCTGGCTCCTTCCTTGCAGGAAGCTTTATAGTCCTTTCTTTGCCGTGGGGTCCTCTCCACCCATGAGCAAAGAAATCTCTCATAAACGTGACTGCAGGAAAGGTGCCAGAGTTTTGTTTCTGCTCAGTGTTGGCCTTTAATTACTTTTGCTTCCCTTACTGAAAGCCCTTTTGCTTTCTTTACATAATTCAGAGATCACAAGATAACTTCTTGGGTCCATCTCCCTTCCCTGAATGAAAATCTCTCAAGGGCCAGTCAGTATTTGCTGTATGTCAGGAAGGGCTAAGTGTAGCCAGGCTTACAGCTGCCTGAAGAGTTTTGGGGAGGACTGTCCATGTAGCTTCCCCAACCTGATACCCACGTCACAGCACCTGGGAGTAAGAGTTCTGTTGCTGTGTAACCTGAGCGCTGAGTTTCTCCATCTGAAAATCTGGGTTGGTTCTTAAAGGTCTGGGGAAAAAAATACCTCCCAGAGGCAGCTCCTGTTACTGATCAGGGACTGGGGTACGAGGGAGAGGAGAAAGCTGTTGTTTGTCCATTCTTCTGCAGTGGGGACAGAGCTTCAGAAGCGCATGGCTGAGCTCTGGGTGCAGGAGCTGGTGTCCATGCAAGCTGAATCACTCGCATGTGTTTATTGCTGGAGATGACAGAATATTCAGCTGAAATTCTGAGAACTTGCTCCATTTCCACCTTCCTCAAACGAGTAGTTTTAACCTGTGTTTTATGTCTTTTTTTATAACATCTCTTTAGTGGAAGCGTCCTACCCAGGCACTTTCTGTTCCCATAGCAGAAGCAGAACTGGTTCCACATTACATCTGCCTTTCCCCTCCCTTCCCCCGCTTTTAAGCTGTTAATGACTAAAAAGCCTTTGGGTGGCAGTATCAGCCAGTGAGCATCTCCATTACTTGCTGAGCTAAATGCAAATATCTACGTAGGAAAGACCAGAAATGACAAGCTTCTTTATATGGAAAAAATGCTTCTTTATATAGAAAAAACGCACCGGTTTGTATTTGAAGTCAGTGTTTAACTCCATGCTGTATGTGTTTAGAAAAACCTTTTAAAAGCCAGTTTCAACTGTTGAAAAGATATAATGCATTACAACAGGTTTGTAGTTGCAGGTAAGGCTTGTGAACCTCAAGTGGTTCTTCTTTTCTGAGCACAAGTTCAACCAGAAGGCGAGAGGGTTCCTTCTGATTTTATACTCCAAATGCAGTGAAATAAAAAAAAAAAAAAAAAGAAAAGCCCAAACCCAAACACCCCACAAACAAAAAACCCACCAATGAGAAAATAATGAACTTTATGATTCTTTTGGATAAGGAAAGGTAGTTGCTACCTCTGCAATTGCTACCAAGGCAGGTGAGTCGTTTTGCTGGTTTCATTGCTTTGTTGTTGTTAAAGGAATTATTCTGAGGCCCAGAGCTCAGATTTGGCCTTCTATTTTTAACTGGGATGGTAATCTCTTTGCTCTAATTTCTTTAAAAGCAGATGTTTTAATTTATAATCTCAAGAGGTTGAGTGGTTTTTGGGTTTATTTTGTTTTGTTTTTTGTTGGTTGGTTTGGTTTTTTGTTTGGGGTTTTTTTTGGTGGGTTTTTGTTGGGTTTTTTTAAGTCCCTATGAATGTAGAACAAAATTAATTTTACGCTAATGATAAGAAAAAATGCCATTCAGGAGTTTTGGGCAGTACACTGTGAATCTTTAGGATGTGTTTGCACCAGGGTTTAAGTGCTGTTTGAGCTCGGTGTTCCTGACCTGGACCAGGGTAAGAGCAGCTGGGCTTCACGTTATACATTTATTTTCATTTTCCTTTTATTCACTTTTCAGTTAATACAAAGTTTACTTATGTGTTCAGCTTCATGATTCGGAAATAGTATTTGTGATGACCCACTCTTTAATTCTACATTGGGAAGCAGCAGACTTTAAATATCAGTGTATTTTTAATGATGTAAAACTTGCAAAACTGACTAAGAGTGCCCACTTTAGGTTCTATTTCTAGATAAGGTTGTGTTTTCTGTAATAGGAATCGTAGTTATTTTTGTCATGGTGTATGGTATCAGCTCAATTAGAGGCGTTTTCACAGAACTCCTGTTCTTTACGTTCCTGTTGTACACTCTCAGCACTCTCTTTTAAGTTCAGGCTGGCAAGACTACGAAAGCTGCAGGCAGATTTTAAGTTGTTCATAAAATCCTTCACTTCACAAACCCTATCCAAATGGGAACATTTTGTGTGGTACCAAAAAAAGCCCCATGATCATGTTGTTCACATCTTGCTTTCAAATGCACCAGATAATGCCACTTGTTTAAGCTTAGTCACGTCTGGGGGAATGTCAGAAGTCTGCATCACATGAGCTGCTCCTCAGATTTCCCAGCCCGTATCAGCATGTTTTCCTGGGGAGAAGCAGAGTGGAGATGTTATTAAAATGGATCATCCTGCATGTTAGTACTGATATTTAAATCTCAGGCTTATTCCTGAGATTTTCATGCGGTGTTTCACATTTACATTCAGCTGCTTTATGTTAAATACTTCAGTGTCTTTTCTTAAGGTGTAAGTATCAGACAGAAGAACATATATTACAACCAACCACCCTGCTTGCATTCTTGTTGACACTTTTCTTCTCTGCCCAGCCCCAAGACTTACCACCTTAAAGCAGCTTTAAGACTGTCTTAATTAGCTTAATTTTAAACTTTTTTGTCTTCTCCACTGCATGATCCATTTATAGACTTGGTGTTGCTTGACCACCTTCTCTCCTTGTTGATCAGGAGGCCAGGAGGGCTGTTACTATGCCCTCGCTTGTGCTCCGGGTCAGCACCCATCCCCAGAGCAAACATGGCATGCACAGGACAGGGAAAGCGCCTGATACAACCTGGCTTTGTTCCCTACTGTCTCCTGCATTCGTGGTGCCAGTGATAAATGCACCTGGAGATGCTCCAAAATGGGCAAATCAATAAGCCTTTCTTCTTTAGCATGACTTTTTGGTGCTCAGGTGCCACAGTATTCCCTACACCAGCTGTGCAAACCCCAACAGAGAATAAAAGAACCAAAAAGGCTGGCAGCCCTGAAGCTCTGGGCTGTCTTACGCCTTGTGGTTGGGAGACTTTTATTTAGGACAAAAATCTACTCAGTACGTCTGATGCTGCCCCAGGGAAAGCTGCTGGCTCTGTTCCCAGGGTTTCTGATCCTGTTTCAAGAGTCAGTTTGATTGGCGTTGCTTCCCAAGGCTTCGCGCGTGTGCTTTGTCTGTCCTGTCCCCCCAGTCCCTCCCCCTTGGTGCGTATGGAGTTGGACACCCTACATGTGTCCATATAGGGAAGGGTGTAACTATCTTGTTGACATCGGCTAATCCAGCCAGGCATGCATAGGGGCAGCAGAGTGTGATGCTCACATGTAGCGTGGCAGATGGCACTCAGGACTGGCTGTCTCCATCACACCACCCAAGACTGACACATAAGACAGGGAAGAGCTTTTTTGCGTACCTCTGCACACTCCCAACAAAGCTACTGAAGAGCTGGGCTGTTGTAGCCCCATGTATGAGCCATGCTCATTCCTGGAGGAGAAAATTCATGAATCTTTCCGGTGCTGCAAACTGATGACAGCTCTGCAGTACTTAATTTATACAAAGTCTGTGTGTTGCACTAGGTGGAAATAGCTGTGCAGGTACAAGAGGTCTTGCAGTAAACACCATGCTGTATTAGTGAGAGCCTGACTGGCCATGTCCTCCTTTACCAGATGTATGGCCGAATGGGACAAAACCCAAGTAACTGCTTAGTTGCTGAGTTTTCATCAGTGCCATCTATGCAGCCCTCTTTAAGTTATCCCTACCCTAATGCTGGAGCATTATTGTATGAACAACTCTTTCAGCAACCCACTCCGGGAATGGAGACAACAGCTTTGCCTTCAACAGACAAATTGGGCAAAAGCATCTGCGAGTGTTGCTGACACAGACACTGTAGGCTAGGCCAGCTCACAGCCAGAAGACCCAACTGAAGGCTTGCTATATCTCATAAGAGACTTGAAGACTGACCTGTTGTGCTGGAGGATTTTAGATAATCCAATTAGGAGATCCAAACACGAGGTATCTATGGAAACTGCTCAAGATCTTTTTACAGTTGTGCTTAACACAGTATTTTCAGCTGCTGTCCCATTCACCAGATTGTTTCCCTCTGATAATGAACCGCTAGGCTCATTGTGGACTACAACACAAAACCCAGTGGGCATGACAGAAAAATAGGTGAAATTATGTGAAAGCAAGTAAAAACCCTGTAAATGGAATCTGTCCAGCAGTAGCATGGGAGGCCAGTGTTTCTCTGCAGTGAAAGGTCTTCAGTCCACATTGCATGTATGGGCATTTGGGGATTTACTGGTCCTGTTTAACTGCTTTTTTTCCTGCTAAATCATCTTTTCTTTGGAGCTAAAATACTTGTGTTTAAAGTATTTGATTAGCACAGGAGTTGAACCAGCTACAGACCAAGCGTGGATGGTGAACACACGAGCAAGCCCCACACGCTTCCTTCCGGGTATTCAGAGATTCACACTTGCTTGTCACCCCAGCTCAGTAGAGGTTTTCTTGACTAGAAAGTACCACTAAACAATCAAATCTGACCCGAGGTGTAAAACAGAGGTATCATTCTGTGACACTCAGCAGGTGCTTTCAGGTTTTACGGCTCATCCCAGCGAGTCTGATGCCAGGGAGCAGGAGTGGCCCTGACCCTGGCAGCAGCACCACTGTCGTCTGGATGGTTTATGTCAGCAGTAGATCTGATGCTGCCCACCTCAGGAGCCTTAGTCTCTACAGACACTTGAGCAACTTTAAAAAAAGTTAGAAATGCTGATATAAACCTGTTTTGCTATCTAACAGCAGTTGCACCTGTAATCCTCGGAGGCTGTGATAAGGTTGGTCACTGTTCACATCATGTTAAAAAGGATTTTTGAACTTTGTATGGATTTGCTAGTAGTCCTCCAAACATGGCAATCTCCAGGCAGTCAAAACCTTTGGAATCACTGTTCTGTGGAGCATTTCTGGTATTAATTAGTTCAGATATTGATATGTAAGGCAAGTGTTCAGTTTTCCTGTCTGCCATAAAGCTGCTGATGAAGTTGTTTGATTCCAGTCCCAGTAAGGAAACTAGTTTGCTGTCCTGGCCAAATTGGGCTGTAATGGTGGCTGCAAAAAGAACTGCAGCTGGTTTTTTAAAATCATTTGTTTGAATGTTACTGTACGGAGCAGGACAAGAGCTCAGGAGGAGTGACTGGTAAAACTGTTTTACTGCATATGGCATGATAAAAGTTGAGGTGGATGTAGTAAACCCCTTTAAAATAACTTATTTGATTGTTACAGAAATACAGGAATTCTTGCAGCAGATTCAACCACAAATCTGTCTGTCTGCCAGCATCTCATTTCTTAGGGTATTACAGAAAGCATGACTATAACACTCATTTTTGTGGAATATGGAGATAAGCTTCTTCCAACCCCCACCCTGTAGATGGTGATTTATGCCAGGAGATTTTTCAGGCTCCTGTTCCATCCAGACACGGGGATGTGTCACTTATTCTCCAAGTGGGGATGCTTCCAGATCTGGACATCTCTGTCCTTTTTTCTTTTTGTTTTTTCAATTCTGCTGTTTAAATATTCAAATTGATCCGTCACATCCCTGCTTGGCTTGCATTGATGCATCTGACTTCTCAGGATGCTTTCCAAATGACGCATTCCTGTTTTTTGTAACAGTAACACTATGACCCAGAACCTCCGGAGATAGGGGCAGAATTTTAAATTCTTTGTGCTTGCTGTAATAAAAAGATATTTTTAATGCATTAAGGTATATCAGAGGCCAGAGATTATGGCTAGGTGATTTATATGAAATAGATCGACCTCTGGATTAGAAAGCCCAGCCTAAACAATTCCCAAGTAGATTGTTAGAGAGCAAAATTTCCTGAAAAGTGTACCACAGGACTTACAGGTCCCCATCAGATATATGATTGTCTTTGACTCAGTGATTTCTCTCCATGTGTGCCACCTGCTCAGTTGCAATTTCTTCACAGCTGTGTTATATCATCCTTTTTTTGGCAATACAAGTGGTCTGAATGATTTTACCTTTTTTTTTCTTCCTGTACCCCCACCAGTACTCACAAGCTGCCAGTGAGCCTTTCTAGTCTCACCAGCCCCTGGAAGCAGCATACTACCTTAGGAGAGGGTGACAGGCAGTTGGGAGACCTTGCAAATGTGTACAAGGTGGGTACTGAGACTAGCACATTGTTCCTATTTGAAAGCAATGGAGAAGCTCCCAGCTGAACTTGAATCCCATGAGAGGCTTCACTGTCTCTCTCAAGTGGATTTACTATCAAAAGTAACATTATTTTTGGTTGGTTTTAGTTAAGGTGGCAAAAAAAGTCTGGAAAGGTGTGTTATAGTGAGTATTAACTCATTNACATGCTACAGGGATGAGATTTGCCAGATTGCCCGGAATGCTGTTGTTTTGGGGCAAGTTCTTTCCTCTGGGTGTGAAGCGAAACACGAGTATCTGATGACAGATGAAAATGCAGGTTAGGGAAAGCCGTACAGCTGAGAGGGTGAATCTTTTACCTCTCCAGAGAGATCAGCGGGCACGCACTCTGCGTGCTAGGTAGTGTAGTCTGAAATCAAATCACCCGTGTTACTCGCCTCGCTTTCCTTCCTCATCGGTCCGCTCCGGCCCGCTGGAAAAAATGTAAGTCCATCTGCTGACACAGTCCAGTTGGCCAGCCCTGCCCGTGCCGCCGATTGGGCCGGCAGCTGCAGGCAGGGAGGAACCGGCAGCCTTCAGTCGCAAGCCATATGCGGGCAGCGGTGAGGATTAGCTCTGCTCCTGGCCAGAAAGGTCTCAACGCGGTTCCCAGGCTGAACTCGCCATATGTGTTTCACGTGATTGTCCTGAGGGTGACGTGAAATGGAGGCTTCAGATTCAAGTGAAAATTGGTTTGTGTTTCTTCATCCTGTTTAATGTAATGCAGATGTAGAGGAGAGCATGAGGGTGTCTGTGCCGGGGGGGAGATGCAACAGGCTGTAGAAAAGCCCCATAGGTTTTACTAATTCCTTCTCCTTCCCCAGAATTTTCCGCTGTTTCCTGATGGGAGTTGCATGTGCGAAGGAATGGACCACCTGTTAGGCGCCTTTCCCCTTTCTGTCACAGTCTTTGTCATCTCGTAAAGATAGGGCTGGCTTTATTTGGAGAAAAGCCAGGAACTTGAGTAGTAGTTTTCTCCTTTTGGAGAGGTAGGGAGACATGGCATCTAAAGAAAGAAAGGCAGCAAGAAAGAACATTAGAAAATGTGGATGGAGACCCTTCCAGGCTCCACTTTCTTTTAAAGGTATGAGATGTGTATTCGTAGGCCAGTTCAGTTTGTGGTTTGCCTTACTGCAAAGTAATTTTGGAAACAACATCCTCTGTAGAAGGATCATGTAATGTGTAGAATGTCACTGCTGTTGTGAAAGATTTCCAGACTAATGCTGTTAATTGCAGAAAGAAAGTTTAAGAAGTTGTGTCCCAGCTAAACAGCTGTAAGGAGTGTGGTCTGATGGGCTGCAGTGGATAATGTTCCCTAGGAATATTTGGGTTTTCATCTTTGGATGTGGGAGAACAGCTCCTTTATTTCTTAATTGACATATACACTGTGGTATGTTAGAAGCAGGGATGGGAAAATAGGGGGTTTTGTGTCTACGTTAACTTTTGAGTAATGTGACATATGGAAAAGGTCAATAGTTTTGACATCCAGATGTAAAGTATAAAATATTTTGGTCTAGGAAGGTGCAAAACTTGGTCTTGAAAAGCTTTGGTGTAAGGGGGGCGTGGATCATCAACTGGGGAGACCTCCTGAGATAACTCATCAAATACCGCATTAAGGATGTGGAGGTTTTGCATTGCCTCTTGCCACTGCTTCGGGTCCCAGCAGAGCCTGTGGCGTAGGTCAGCGTTCATATGCATTTGGGGCAGTGAATTAGTGCTGGACAATGAATTTCCTTTCTGTTGACCGTTCCTAAGAAAGCAAACTTTAGCCCAAATAACAACAGTGCCTTTCCTCAAAACCTCAACTGCCCTTGGGAGGCAGCAAATCTGAGCATGGACAGATTGCTCCGGAGTTGAAACACGATGTATTTGAGTGGGCTTTTAAAGAAATTGTTAGAACTTCAGCGGGGTAACGCTTGCTTCCTTCTAGGGCAAGGGCTCTCTCTGTAAAAGTTGGTCCCTCTCAGTCTTCATTAGTGCGCTGCATTTTTTCCACAGTTTACCTAATTAGACTGTAACCCTCTCCCTGGTAGGATCCCATGGTGTTACGCTGTGCGGGAGTAGGATTTTGGTGCTGATACGTGAAGAGACTGAGAACATATGGCATAAACATCAAGCGATATTGTTTGCCATCCACGCTTGCTGTGTGTAATGCAACAAGACTGGCTCTCAGCAGCCACGTGATCCGACGTCCAGTCCTCCATTTAGGGTGGGGTGGGTTGGTTTGGGGTTTCTTTCTTTTTCATTCCTAAAGTTGTAACTTTCTGGAAGGAAGCATGTAAACAGTCGGGGCACAGGGAGCAGGTAGAATGTCAGCGGGATGTTACCGGGAGGCATGTGCGCAACACTGACATCGGCTCCTGGCCGCTCTTCCTCCGCACCAGCTCGCTGTTCCGGGCAGCCCTACATGTTGCAAGAAGGTAGGATCGTGTCGTGCCACCCGTGTCCTCCCGCTGTCGTGCTGAAACACCTGTCTCGCCCATCTCCAGCAAGGAAGGACACTAATCTGCCAAGCAGAGTATCTTAGCAAACTTTAAAATTGAATTCTGAAGTACAGCTCTTCCCGTGGCGAGAGGGAAAGGCAGGTGTGTGCGCGGCTCTGGTGGTAGCAGCTCGCTGGGATCTCAGATGAACGATATGATCTGGTTTTTCTGCAGTAGCTTCTTATAGTACTTTAGCTTTTTTGTAATACCAGAGATTTTATACTTTAAAAGACATTCCATACCAAATTGTATCCTATTGATTTGCCATGGTTAACTGCCCTGTAATAAGCCTTGTAGTCTGTCTGAGTAGACACAAAGCAGAATTACGTTAATGTTGTTTACAACCAGCGGGCACAGAAACGTGAAAAGAAGTCATAATACCAAAATACTTCTAAGATGGTAGAGTTTGGAAATGCTTTCATTAGACTATGAATAGAGCTCCATGGAGCAGGGGGGAAAAAAAGAATCAGAGGAACATTATTCATTTTTTTGTTTTGTCTTGTTTAGTTGGGTTTTTATAACTGATACTTTATACTTCAATACAGGTTTTTATTTTCATAAGTAAAGCCTGGGAAATAAATAGGATTTTTTTTTTAAAGTAACTTTCTTAGACATTGTCTTCACACAGACAACTGAATCTGAGTCCTGGAGTGTTTAGAGATTAAGATACATCAGTAACACAAGGTGTAATATGTACCATGCTGGCCAGCACAATGAATTACCACCTATTTCTCTGTTGTCATGTAAGCTATTTAGAAATACAGACTTCAGCTACTGAGCAGAGTCTGCATTACAGTAAAAAAGGACAAAGCCAGCAGGCAGAAATGAGGAGGCAATAACGCATTGCTTAACCAAAAGTAGTGGCTGGCTGTCTGCATCGACAGTTTTGTCAGCAGGACTGGGCAGATGCCCAGTGAGTGTTGTGGATGGGTTAATATCTTCACACTTTTTCCTTCCTCACAGCTGCCACATGCAGTGCTCTGAAACCTGATATTTTTCATCAAAAACGGGTTCTTATTTTCTGTCTTAGTATAGTAATCAATTTTACCGTGCGGAGCTCGGAGCGTATTAACTGTCAGTTACTCCTAATTAATACTGAAGGCAGACAAGAAGGGCGAATAAAATAATTGATGTTATTTAATATAAAATGCCCCTCTCGATTTTGTTTCCTTTGTGGAAAACTCTTTTGGTCCCCGTTCAAGATTTACACACCGGCCTGTTTTATGTTTTGTTTCACAAGGTTGAATTGAATGGCAGTTTATTATTCAAGACAATAAATTAAAGTTCTCAAAGCCAAAGAGTTCCAGCAGTTCTGGCACAGGCTGTTTTCTGCCAGGAGGAACACAGTCAGGTCTGATTCATACCAACTGCTGCCCTTTAACATAAGAAAAATAAATAAAACCTCCCATATATCTTTCAAGATTCACATTAAAATTTCTTTAGCATAGAAACTGGGATGTAGTTAAGAAAAAAAGTGAGCAACGTTCATTGCAAAACAGATAACGAAAAGCTTCTAGGCCAAAATATACCATGTATTACTTCCATCTAACAATATGAATATTATGGCCTAGTATAAGAGGCAGATTTCAAAGAGATCATGAAAAGAGAGCAATCTTCTTTGATGTTTTATGTTTAAATTAAATATAACTGAAAAGGGATACGAGAGCATTGCTCTTGTTATAGTGAAATCGGGAAAGGCTTTGCAGTACGCTTCAGTAACAGCTGAATTATGTCTGGGCTTCATAAGATTCATGTATAATTTATGTATACCAGTAATGCGTGCTGCTATGTAAACAATAGGAATTTATAACATTTATGTGCTTTTAAAATATACATGAAAGGAAAACTGAAAAATAGGCCCGAGTATATAGTTATGTAATACATATTTTAGGAAATCCACAGAGGTTCTAGTTTTCTCATCAGAAATCTGATTTTAAAAAAAAAAAAGAGTTAAGCTTTCTTTTTTAATTTATTATTTTAAATTGGATTGTTTTAAATATTAGAAGAGAAAGCAAATAATGTTGGCCGCTATTCCAGCGTGTCTCCTCGTGCACGCTTCTTCTGTGGTGGTTGGTAACACGTAGCATTTAACAGCTTTTAGAGGAGGTGGTGATACTACCTTAATTATGAAATTCTTGTGATGCTCCTGGGTGACTTTTAGTCATAAGCCATAGCTTTTCGGCTGACCTAGGGTACAAACAGAGGAGCTCAGGTTCGTGCGTGATTTCTGTGGCCTGTGCGACTGCCATTATGAACGCTGACTAATGCTGTCCTGGAGACTTAATTTACTAAGATGGTGTTCAATTAAACTTTTCAAAAGTATCATTGGGACTAATAATATTTAAAGAGGAAAGGAAAAAAATAGGTGAGTTCAGTATTTTTGGGTTTTTTTTCTACGCATTACGATCCTTTCTTTGAGCACAAATGAAGCTACTTAGAAATAAAAATCTTTCCCTGTACTTCACCCTTTCCGCAGTTATATGTCATTTTCCTGCCTACAAACTGAAAATACTACCTTTGTAAAAAGGCTTTACGTTCGTAGACTTTATATTACTGTGAAATAGAAACAGTTTATTCAAATGAGGAGTTATCTGCCTACCACATTATGCTTCCTACTTGGAACACACAAATGCAAACGGCCGTGCCCCAGGCAGTGCGAGGTATCGATACACTCAAACTTAGTATTTCTGTAGTGGTTAACAATACCGTGTGGCAAGCGCATTAGCAGAAGGTGCAGTGAGATATTACTGTGATATCTTTTCTAGTAAGTACTGTATGCCAAATATTTTCAGTTGGGCATGTCTCTGTGCGGTCATGTGAAAAGCCCTTTGAAGGGTTTCTGACTTCTTGTGGTGTTTGTTTGGTGGGGATTTTTTCAAGGCTGCATTTTGGGTTTTTTCCCTAAGTTTTAATAAGCTTCCTAGATAATTTCTCCCAGATTTCTTTTATTTTTGAGTGGGTGCTGGGAGCAGTGCTGTGAGCACGGAGCCATTCAGCAGAGCAACAGACATGGTCCCGAATCAGGGGTGTGTTTGCTGGAGCCACTCTCTTTGTTCCCACAGGGTTGCCTAGTTCTGTCAGTGCTACTCCCTGTCCCTCTACCCTCACCCTATGGATTTATGCTACCATCCACACCAGTTTTTCCTCTGCTTTTCCCTCACAGAACGGCTTACTGTGCCGCTCTGCCTCGGGGCAAATGCCTGGGCTGTGCCCTTCTCAGGCAGAGAGGGGCAGGAGGGGTCTCCAAGCACGGCGGCAGTGCTGCCTGCATGGGGTCCATGGTGACTGGATTATTAGGGACCCCCAACACCCTTTCTTACAGCCCTGCTGGGATGCTGCTTGGCAGGGATAATCTAGCCGGGGGGCTTTGCACCATAAAGGGTATTTGGAAGCCTAGATGAGAAGAGCTGTTGCAGGAAGGGTGCTGGGGAGGCAGGCGCGGGCAGTGTGGCACCCTCAGACTGTCACGGCATGCCCTGAAAGCGCCGTAAAACTGTGACACGATTCCTGTGCTAATTTAGATCTTTGCAACGTGTTACAGAGGGCACTGCTCTGGTGCCATAGCTATTTCTGACACCTTTTACCATACATTTAAAATACAGGGTTTTTTAAAATACATTTATTTAACTTCAGTAAATAAAGAATTGTTTCCTTGGGAAGAAGTTGCAAATAGATTGTTGCACTACAACTAAAGGAATTTGTATGGCTGCCTACTGAAGTTTAAAATGTAGACCAGTATTCCTGTGTGCACACTAATCCTCAGACACATCCTTGACATACTGTGGCACATCATTAAAACCAAGAGCCATTTAAACGTCATGGAACAAAATCATAGCTTTCCCAGCTTCTGAAAATCACTGCCTATAGCCTTGGGTTTAGGTGGTATGCTCACTAGACTATGTCCCCTACTTGAAAGGAGTTGAACTTCACCTAATTAAATGTTTATGGAGAGATGCATTGCATGAGGGGAAGCAGCAAGAAGGCCGATATACAATCTGGAGTTCCATGCAATATAAGAAATGTATTTCTAGGGTAAAATGTATACTGAATAACAGGGAGGAAGTATGAAGGCCAGTGCAGGCTTTGGTGGTGCCTGGTTTTGTTGTTCTTGAACTGTAAGGGCAGACTGTTGTTTATAGCTCTGGATTCAGCATTTGAAAACAGCTTCAGCAAATAGAAGCAAATCTTGCACTAAAGAACCCAAAAGATATAGTTGATGTTAAGTAACAACCCAAAACAGCTCTCCCCAGAAGAGAGCAAGAGTTGTCAATAGGTAATCAGTCTCGGTAGAGATGATCCACCATTTTATTCTTGCGACTGCAAATGGAACAGTTGCCTTTTTTATTAGCAGAAGTGACTGTCGAGGAGGAAGGAGTGATCTCTTCAGCATGCAAAGCAGAGCTGCTAGGTGGATAAGATGTCCTTGAATTACTGGTGTTTGCAGAGAAAATGGGAAGGTGCATTGTGGTTTCCTTCTTTCATCTGTTTGACATTTTCATTGATGACTTGGGTGAACAAAGCATCCATTAAATCTGCAACTAGTGCCAAGAGGAGAGGATTTGCAAGTGCTCTGGAGGCAGCATGGGAATCCAGAGTAATCCTGACAAACCGGATCTGACATAACCTGGATGCAGTATTGATAAGGACAGTATGAAATGGCAATATGAGAAATGCACTGGACACTCAAAAGGAGAGAGGACTGAGCCAGCCTTGCCTGTGTAGGAAGTCAGACCAGCTGAGCTGAAGAGATTGCCCCATACCTACATCTCTGGGCGATAATCCAGGGTTACCAGGGGACTATGGGGCTTACTGTTAAGAAGAAAAGCAGTCATATTGGGTGTTACAAAGAAATGCAACACACAAAATATGCAGAGAAAGGAGGTGGCATAGTTGGAGAGAAGATTTGGTAGCAGGTGCAGGAAGGTAAGAGAAAGCCTTCTCAGTGTGCACTGGAAGACTAGTTTATGCTGTTAACAGAGAACTACCATAGGCTTTAGGAGGAGCTTTGCAAGACTTTGCAAGGGGAATTGAGCAATTAATTGTCCCTGGAGGTAGTGGAATCTCCACCAAAGAATGCTCCTAAAAGCAGATTAAATAAACATGCCAAGAGTGGTTGAGTTCAGCTTAATGCCACCTTGGGAGCTGAGCTAACCATCCTCCTAGCATCACTTCCAATTTTATTTCTGCTATCAGAACCTTTATTCAAGACGTAGTCAGTGTTTGACCCTTTATCTTGCCCCTTACCCAGAGGAAATTGCCTGACTTCTCTGCATATAAACAGAGGCAAATAAAATTTTGGCTGAAAGTTTCAAATGAGCAAAAAAGGACTCTCAGTAGGAGCCAGGCACTTAACTCCAACCAGCTTTGTAAACCTTGAGTTTATCAGTTCTGTGACAGCATTTTACATTTCATCTTCCAGCTCACAGTTAGGTTGGATGATTGTCCAGATAACAAGAGTTTACCATTGCCAAACATATGCAAAACTCACTTGGCAAAGCAGGAGTGTACATTGGCTGATGTTTTGGTTTACTCCCTCAATAGAGGGAGTGAATGGAGGGCTTTCGAAATCGTTAGTTGGGATAAGAAGGGTTCTACTTGCAGTTTATAAATGTATTAAAGTAGCTTAAGTTTTTTAGTGCTCCCCCATCATTAGCTGAACTTACTGTGAAACATGATCTCTTTTTAATCAATTCTAACCAGAACTCAGCAAATAATAATAAAAAAAAAAAGCTCAGCAGCAGATGATTTCAGAGCTTAAATTATAAAGGTGGAGAGGTTTTCTCATTTCATCAGACTTTCCAAGCTTTTCTGACCAAGAAAGTAGTTTCATTAAAGCCCGGGGAAAATACTGCTTGTGGAGCTGAAGAAAAAGAAAAGTCAATTAGTCCTGGCCAGATGCAGTCTAGAGTGTAGGGGAAAGCTACTGTGTTCATTTTTTAACCAGTGCACCAATCTTTATTGACATAAGTCCTCCATTTACTTGGCAAGCGAAAAGGAACATAAACCCTGTGTTCTTAGTAGGACCGGTAAACAGCATGGCATTAAATATCATTATATTAATTAACATATGTTGTTGATATTGCCACATTTTGTCTTTACTTCTACCAGTGTTTGAAATGCAGCTTTGTAGTTCCCTGGAATACAAGAGGACAAATTCTGTCCTGACATGAGTGTGTAAACTCTCTGAAGTACTGTCAAATGGTGCATTTTTATTTGAAGAGTAGGTTTACTCCTAATACTTTATCAACTTCAGCTGTATAACAGTTAATTTTCTTTATTTTAAAGGCGTTTTTTTATTTGCTCTTTTAGTACAGTGACAATTCTTTTGGATGAGTTTAGAGAAGGCAGCCCCATGTGTTCTGAATAAATTATACATTACAGGGCAGGGATGTTCACACTTCGGCATGACAATATAATTGATTTTGTGCTTAGATAAATAGGAAATGGTTCTCTCTGATGTGTTCAAGAGTTCTGAAGTAAAAATGTAAAGTTTGCTGTTAGAAAAAGTGATTCAGAAAACAGCTTTCATGGCCGAAAGCTGGCATGCTGTTGCAAATATGGTCTCACATCTAATACTGTGCTGATGCAGAGTAGCCCTACGTCTAGGATACTTGGGTATATTCATATACTTGGCCATTTAAAATCTTAAATAAACACAGTAATGCAGACAGCTTGAAAAAAAGTGCACATTTTGGAACAAAAAATATTAAATAATTTTATCTTTCAAAAATTTTCACACACAGACGTAATTATGTGTAAAGGAATATGTGTCATGGCAAAGGGAATGCAAAAATCTTAGATAATGTGTAAGATTCATGGAAAATGCAAGAAAACAAATTCCACACCACTATGAATTAGGGGGGTTTTTTTAAGCACCAGAATTCACACCCTATGCTGCATTTCAACTATTTCTGAGTATAAAGGCCCCATAATAAATAGTTGCAGCTATTTTTTATTTATTTCCTAATTTTGAAAGGTGCTGAGCAGCACTTTCAAATCCTTACTTCTGACCTTTGAAAATCAAGCTCCAGGTTGACTGCCTGTTCTAATAGACATGTTTTGTGTTCAGCCTTTTCATCACTCTTGTAGACAGGATTACTCAAATAATCCAGCCATCTAGATACTTTACCTCCAACACTGTGTGTTGCTCACTGTTCTTGGATTCTAAAAGCATAATAAGGATTACAGGGGTAGCAGATGGACTGAATTGATTTATAGCAATACAGCCTTGCCAGGGTTTGCAAACTCTTTGTGGGTATTGCAAGAGTTGAAGCTTATCTTCAACTCCTGCCTTTCAGAGCTGTGAAAAAACTTGCCTGGTTTAGGGCTTGCTTCGAGGAAACTGTACGGCTGAGCTCCTACCTGTCCTGATTTTGGTAAAGACTGACCATTTCTGGCTTTCCTAGTTTGCAAAGAGACTGCTGGTGTAGCCCAGCTGTACAACTAATGTTAAATAAATAAATGAAGAGGACAACTTCTGTTTACTTTTTACATCGCTGACCTTATAATCGGGAATGCTTTGCGCGGGATAGAGCTAACTTTGGCTGACGCAGGCTAATTCCCTGGGTGCTCAATGGGGAATGAGAGCTTTATTCAGCTGCTTTGAATCATCTTGCGGCAGAGACCCCCCACGAGCAGGCGGGGGCTGCGTTTTGGTAACCTGAGGATGAGCTGGGGGGTGAGTGTGTGTGTGTGTGAGTGGTGAGCTGCCCCCGCAAAGCGCCTTAGCAGAGTGCTATCTTCACTTGTGTTTGCGGTTTCCTGTAGTTTAGTAAATCTGTGGCAGGAGTATTTACAAAACGATGTTATCAAATACATAAATATTATGATTGTGGAACAGAAAGAGAGAAAGAAATTTTCAAAGCTGTGCAGGCTGGTCCCGTTTCACTTACGTCCTGTATTTCATAACACAACAGAAATTTGGGTGTTGCTCTAAAAGATGCTTTATACACAGCTCTTCTCTCGACCTCCCATCTGCATATCTTCTTTCCCCCCCCCCCGGCACACGAACATGCCCTTCCTTCTTTGCATTGGTGAGATGATAAAATATTCTGTTTCTGCTGTGGGAGGATAAAACTTGCAACTTGAAACACCCTGAAATCCAGAAATTCATAACAGACAGCTGGATTTTGAAGCTGTGGCCATTCCCAAAACTACTGGTGCATGGAACACCCCTCCTCACTAATTCCGCCCCTCTGCAAGTGGCTTGGAGGCTGCAGCTTCTCCTTGCAGCGTTTGTTTTTCTGCAGGTAAGGCTGCTCCCTGCAGCTCCCCAGTTTCCCCCACTGCTAGCTTGTGGTCCAGGGAAGAAGCCGGCAGGCAGGCAGAGGGAGCTGAGTGCCGCCCCGCTCCACAGCAGGGCCTGAAAGCTGTTGTGCTGAGCTACACAGCTGCGCAGGGCTCTCCTGCCCTTGCCTTCCCCCTACCCCGCTGTAGAGCCCAGAAATGACTGCAGAGCTGGGGAGCAGGAAGCACCCTGGGCATGCCCCTCTTAGGGGTGATCGGGCAGGGCACTGCTTGTGCTCAGGGGGTTTCCAAAGTTGGTCAAAATATGAGGAGGCTGAGGGAGCTTCAGGGCTTGCGGCAGTGTCAAGTGAGATGGTTTCACTGGAGAGAGGGAGCCCGTGCCTGTGTCCAGCAGGTAGCTGCCTGAGTTGGGAAGTGGCTGCAGCTGTTGGGATATGCATGCTGCTGCGTAGGCTTGCAGCACGGTGGGATTAGATTGCTGGGAACAGGAGTCATCTGCGGCTCTTGAGCCTGAAAACTTCATATGCTGGCTGCTGGCTTTTCTTTCTACTTTAAGACCACCAGGCAGTTCTTATTTGCATGCTCTATAAAACTTTTTGAAGAGTTTTACAGCTTACTTAGCTAGTTATACCTTTGGTACACTATAAAATGAAGCAGTTGTCAGTGACTGGGCCAGTCCCACACACCACATGACAAACCAGGACACCCCAGATGCTGATGGCACAATACAGCCTGGTCACAGGGTCATACCATGTCCCCCAGCAGTGACAGCAGTGCGTGTGCCAGTGTGGGATGCTCTGCTTACTAAGCCCCTTGCACCCCATGGGGGTCCTCAGTAGCTTTTGTGGGTCCTCAGGCTATCACGTGCTGGCATTTCTGAGAGCCTCTGTGTTGTTTTGACTGCACTTGCACCCTGACCCTCATCCGTCAGCAAATTTACAGCATGCTGCGCTTGTAAGTGCAAGTCAGAGCGAGCAATGAAAACCACACGGGAAAACAAAAGGCACCTCAGCTCTGAAGCACACTGATGTCAGCTTGTGCTGGCAGGGAGTCTCATCATTACATAAGGATGCACTTATCCAAACGCCGTTTTGTATTTTGGGAGACAGATGTGCCTTGCAGTTGCTAGTGGAAGTTGAACGTTAAATATGAAACCCATTCATTTTCTCTTAGTCATACTTTGGATTTAAGCAGATGTTTTCCTAATTTGTAGTTTTCAAATGTAGCATGCTGACAAGACATTTATCATTAACTACAACTTCATCCATGCAGTTTAACAAATTGGCCAATTATTAACAGCGAGGGTTGTGTGGCGGTTGATGCATAGCTCCTGCTGCTTTGAAAGGCCTAAATTGAAACTCAATACATTTTTACAATATAAATTAATTGAGCTTTGGACCACATCACCATTATTCCAGTGCTCTCTGCTCTCATTTTCAGAAGGAACAGCCATTTGTAATGCGCTGAGTAGCCGTGCTGTCCGCGAGCAGAGGCTCTTGGTCGTGGAAAAAGTGATGGCTAACATTTTTCTGGTAGGGACATGAAGATGGCTGGTGGCAGCCAAGTGTAGGCAGCATGACATACGGAGGGAGTGTGGCTGTGGGACCGTGTTCGTACATGTGGACTATGCTGGCTCAGCCACAGATAATGCAGGAGGTGNGGTGCATGCAACTGCCTGGAAGGTTGTGCTACGTAATGTTTTCCATTATAACATTTCTCTTGCTTTTAACTTTGCTAGTCTTTACCCATTTTTTTTCCTGTTTTATATTTGTAGGGTTTGATGGGGTAGGGGGAGGAAGGGTTGGTAGTGATGTTGTGCATGGGTTGAAGTGTCCAAAGGTGATTCCCAAAGCCAGGAGCCACCACATGCATGAAAATATAATCTATTTTCCCAGCTCCAGAATTCAATCAGACAGCTTAGTCATCGTTTTTCATCCCATGGACAGAACTTGAAGGAGAACACTCAATGCCTCTGATTTCTAGAAAGTATAAAGACCTTGATTTTTACTAGCTGGCACTGCAGGAATTTTGACTTATATTCCAGCTGAATTGGGAAAGCTCTTTGGGACAGTTTGTTCCTAGTTTCTCCAACTTCTGGCAAACCATTTGCTTTTTCCCCCTCTATATTTGCAACTGCACAACAGGGAAATTACACGCTTTGTTACAGAACAGGCTGCCATGCAGACTAATTAAATGAGAACTGTAAACAATTAAATTAAAGACATTTGGTGTATTTTATCTTGCTTTACACAGCCACATGTGCCAGGTGCAAAACACCTACAGGGCTGGCTTTATAGTCCTATTTGATGCCCTCTTCTTCATATCCCTCTGCTCTGGGAAAAGGGGCTCATGGTAACTTCACAAAATCGGTCAGGAGCAGCAGGGTCTCCGCAGAGAGGCAGGAGGTTGCATAAGATGCAGAAAGAGAGGAAAAAACCCCTGACGAGATAGATTTGGGGCTTGTGTTGCCACTGTTCCTGATCTGCATTAGAGGCGTGAGTCTTAGGACTACTTAAAATGAGCTGAAGGCCTGATCCAGAGGGATGCAATGGAGGTTTTAAAGAGATCTTTGGCATAATTGTCTCCTTAGTAACTTTTTGATGGAAACAGATGTGGCAGCAGATGTTCAAGGGAAGATGACAGGTTATGGCTAGGTTGTCAATCATCACCTTGCTTTCCCTGGGTTTAGACAAGCTAAATCTTCAGAAGCAGCTGCATATCCCATGCCAAGCTTTAGAGGGAAGAGAGCACAGGTAGATGTTGAGCAAATTGGGCTAACCCAAATCCTGATCCTTTACAGTGCTGCCAAGCTCCTGGAGAAGAGTCCATTCTCCGTTGGCACCCCGAGCCCCCTGCTCCCCTCACCGGCGAGCCTGCAGCTGGCACAGCTCCAGGCGCAGCTCACACTCCACAGGCTGAAGTTGGCCCAGACCACGGTCACCAACAACCCGGCGGCTGCCACCGTCCTCAACCAGGTGCTCTCCAAAGTGGCCATGTCTCAGCCACTCTTCAACCAGCTGAGGCACCCCACCGTGATGAACACCCCGCAGGGCCATGCAGCAGGGCAGCCACAGGGGCCTGGCATCACCGGTGCAAGGTTCCCCTCTGGCAGCATTGCCTTTCCCACCCAGAGCCCGGCCTTAGCCACGCCGGGGGGCAACCTGGGGCCTGTCCAGGCCCAGACCCCCAATGCCATCGTCATGAGTCCCTTCGGAGGCGTCATGGCTCCAACCTCCAGCCAGCAACCCATGGTGGTGGGTCTCAACAAAGCGGGTACCTCCACCTCCACCAGTGCTGCCGTGGGAGGCTTTTATGAGTACAACAAACAAAATGCCACTGCTGCCGCCCCTCAGGTGTACACCTCGGAGGGGGACCAGCCTAGCCAGCATGGTTTCCTTGCTGGTGGGACCCATGCAGCCTCCTCAGTGGCAGGGCCACGCTATGATGGTCACTTTGGGGCTCCCAGCCAGCTGCAGCACGAGGCAGCAGCTGCCTTTCCCAAGGAGGCCTATGGGGCGGCAGCACAGCATGGGGCAGCGCGGGCCTTCCCTAGCGACCCACACACCGGCTCCCACCCGAAAGGAGATCCTGGCCCTGTCTTGCATGGCAGCGGTACAAGCAACCAGTGGGAAAACATCCCTAATTTCCCCAGCCAAAACAAGCCTGACCTCATGCCCGGCGACAGCCTGTGGCCGTCAGCGAGTCAGCAGCAGTATGAAATAAGAAACGAGCTCTACAACCCTGAAGAGCCGACACCTGACACAAAGTTCAGCACGGCCGCCCCCCCTGCCTTCGGCCGCCTCAACCACAGCAAGCAGAGCTTCGGCAGCCCTCGCATGAGGCAGAAGGAGGAGCGCAGTGGCGGCGCGACTGACCTGCCTGCCCGCTCCCTGCCACCTCACCAGCTGGGTGACCTCCACAGCGTGGCCCCCCTCCACTTCCCCCACATCTGCGCCCTGTGCGACAAGAAGATCTTCGATCTGAAGGTGAGTGGTTTTAAGGTGCCGCGGTTTGGACCCTTGAACGGGCTGCCTGGAGACTGATCTGGCCACCAGCTCCTGCCACCCCTTCGTTGCCACCAGCATCCATCACTGTGGAGGTGCCCTCTTGAGAGAAGTGGAAACAAAGGGCCATAGTTTTGCTTAGGGTACCGTACATCTGTTTCATGGCAATTAGTGGGGTTTCAAAATCTGGTTTTGTTTCACATCTAGCTGTGAAAGGCAGTGAGCTTACAGCACTGGCATGAGAAATGCTGGCAAGGTCTGGGCTGGGGTCACAGCTCATCTCAATGGCCTAAAGCAAGGAGGGGAGGAGCTTGAAGCCAATCTCTTGCTTCTCAAGCCAGTACGGTAACTGCACGTCTGCAGTTTCACTGCCTCTCCCTCTCTTTGCTTCTCTGATCCCAAAGACTTCCCCCTAATAGCCTTGTGGAAGCAGTTTGCTTAAACAAAAGAGTGCATTTTGATAAAATGATTTAAATAATTCCTCTGTTGGGATCTCTTCTTCCTTCAAGTATCTCTAAGGAATATTTAGGACTCAGCGTCCCCAGTGAGTCCTTCTGGCCTGGAAGCAAAAAGCTACTCAGCATGTGTAGTATAGACCATGCTCCCACTTCTCTGCTCATACCTCCAAGGGAGCTCCAAATCCAACCTCACCCTCAAGAAGCTTCCTGGTGCCCAGAGAGCCTGTGTGCTAGGTCACGTTATATAGGTCAGGTCTGGAGAAGTCTCTGAGCCCCACAGCCGTACATGGGTGCTGGCTGGCGTTGTTCTGGCCCCCCAGTGAGCCCAGCTCAACAAGTCCTCATGGCCTTTTCGCTCGCATGGCAGGACCGGCTCCTAACCGTGAAGGCATTTATTTTCATGCAGATGGTATCCTGACAAAAACGTTACAACAGCATGTAACTTTTAGGAAGGAAGATGGCCAGCAAATGAAACAGTACCTGATCCTTATGCACCCTGGAGTTTTGAGATACCATAATATATTTACTCTTTCACGTTTCCCTTTTACTCTTTGAGCAGCTGCTTGCAGAAGGATTTGGTTTGCTGTGGTTACTGCAGCTACAGGACTGATCTGAAGTATCCCCCGTGTGGGGCATGCTGAGCATTTTTTTTTTCATTAAACATTTTAAAAGGGCAGGGAAAATGTCATCATGGTGAGTTTTGGTTAATCTGTTTGTTGGTTTTTAATATGCTGTCTCATTTGCACCATAGCAGTGTAAATAGCTACAGGTACTTTGACCAATGTTGTGTATCTGTTGAAATGAATAAATGCTGTCCTTGCTGCCTTGTGTGCTGAGCAGTTTCCTTATGGACATTTTAGGAGTTGAGGGTGCTCAGTGCCTCATAGGATGAGCTCTTCAGTTAGAGTGAAGTACCTGGATTAATAAAAATATGCTAGATTAAAAAACTAACACAGAGAAGCTTTCCTTCTGTGAAATAACTGATAATTTAACCTACAAATCATGAATTGATAAATGCATTGGATGAAAGGGTGCTTGGCTCCAGCATCACACAGTTTGATCTTCATCATCTCAGTGTTGGTTTTAGACCAAGGTAAATTGAATGGAGAAGCAATCTCTTGTAAATTTGTCCTAGCATTTTTCCTTTGTTCATCATCTCTTTGTTTCAATGTAGGACTGGGATCAGCACGTCAAGGGAAGTCTCCATATCCAAAAATGTATGGCTTTTTCAGATAAGTAAGTATTGTTTTGGAGACACTCTTCCAACTGAATTTCTAGCAGTGTATCCCTTGCTGCAGTGGCTCTACACCAGGAATTTACTGTCTAATAATTATGCTCCAATATTTATGGCACATTTTGCATGTTCCTAAAGTTCTTTTCTTTCTTTTCCAGCACTGGTATCCGGTGTGTGTTAAGCTCAGCAGATGGAACATTGCATTTATCACCAAATAATGCAGCCGTTTTCAATCCATCTAGTGTCGAAGGTGAATGGTTGTATGTGCAATAGTTAAAACCACTTTTACTTTAATTGAAAGGGAAGTCAGTCTCTGGGGACAAGTGGACATTTTAAATGAAACGTGATACAAGTTTCCAAGGAAAACTCTGTAGAGGTTGTGCACAGAAAGACTAAAAGCCAACACTGTGCCTTTCCAAGTATGCATTTATTTTTCTTTCAGACAATGACTTGCTTTATACAGTACAATGAAATGGTATATAACTTGGTGTAGAGACTGTGAAATTAATTATTATGTAAATAGGGCACTGCTCACTGAGCACATTAATGCGATTAATGCGAGTCAAGTTTTTCATTAAATGTGTGTAATTCGTTATTCAGATTATCCACCAAATGTCGGCTCATCTTTTATCACTACATCAGCAAGACCCTTTGGCCAGCCAGGTCCTACGTTTTCTTCTCCATCAGGGGTAAGAGTGAGTACCTAAGCAAATTGATCTCTGTGTCCAGATTCTTGTAGAAGCCACTTCTACTTACTGCTATTAAAACCATGACGATTTCCTTTTAGACAATAATCTGAATATTCAGTCTGTTACTTCAACTTCCCAGCAGCTCTTTTATGCTTTTGATTTTGGCAAAATAAGAATTTGATTGCAGGTTGATTGTTGTGGGTTTTTTTCCCAATGCTGAAAGTTATTTGACTGTTAGAGAGATTTGGGGAAGGTGGGTAAATGGTTTTGTGTGTATCCCACTGATTATTTTTCCCCCCATTTTCTGAACCTTTTTGACCAGGGAAGGTGAGCTTCAGCTTGGAATGAAGATTTGGATGAGTTTTTATTCACTGAGTATCAATCCCAGGAAGCAGCCTGCCATCTCTCCAGTCATTTATTTGTAGCAATTGCTCCCATGCTGGGAGTCCTTCTCCAAGGTAGCAATAGTGGCAAAGATACTGGCAGCAGTTTTAGTAACCACTGCTCACCTGAGGGTCCCAAGTAAATTCATTATACCGGACTAGCTTATTCTTAGTTTGAGTGTACTGTTTATATCACCTGCTGCCACCAGTAGCCTTTCAGCAAGCCTGCTTTGGTACAGCCTTGCATGGTTTAGGTGTGTTATGCATTCAACACAGGTCCCCAGCTATATCGCTCTGATGTGCACTTGAATTCCTAGCCCAATAATCAAAAAAAGGCTAGAAAAAGAAGGGTAACATTAGAAGTGGTTCTTACACTGACAGAGCAGGATGGTTTTAAAAGGGAGAAAAAATAGGGCAAATAAAACCCCAATCATCTATGTAACAGAAATACAAAGTTGTTAGGATTAAAATGAAGCTCAACATATATTGGAAAGCTACAATGAAAGCTGGAGATACCAAGACTCACGTTAGAGCATTCATGGAATAGCAACAGTAATCCAGGGGTTCAAGTTTTCACCTAGTTAGCTTTTGTGCATATATCCTGATGTGGTCTCAGACACTCTGGAAAGCCAGCCTGGGTTGTGTCCCCATGCCTCCCCAGTTCAGACATTGCTTACAGAAATGTCACCCGATTTGTTTAATCCAAGCAATTTTCTGCTGTGTGGTTTTGCTGTGCCAGAGGTTATTTGAAGGGGGCTTAGCTTCTGCCTGTCACACACACTGTGTATACAGGGGAGCAAAGAGCAGAGCTGCTCATGACGGCTCCCTCCAAGGTCAGAGGTGGAGTAGCAGCAGGCACGGAGGAATGTTCCTTTTCATCATGTCTGTCAAGCTCGCAACAAATGAAATTACTGCTAATGCCAGTATCATTTCTCCTTAGAATCTGTCACTATTTATCATTTAAGCAGCTTGCAGAAGTCCTCCTTCTGAATGTCCTGCGGTACTATGAGAGATAAGAGAAACAGTAACTTTGATTTTCCTGGACACAGTAAATCCTCTTTTTCCTCAGAAGCTCATTGGGTGGACAGGGAGCTATATTAGAGGTGTTAAGATTTAGTTTGCCAGCTGTCATTCACCCTGCAACCCAGGTGGCTTATAATTTATTGCACCTTTGCGCGGTAGTATTCACTTTCAGCTAAGCTGCTGCCATTTAGCTGAGCAGTGGGAGATTATACTTGACCCTGCATGTAATCATAAACAAAGTGTTCAGATTTCTGGAAGAGCTTGCTCTGTGCTATCCATCTGGAAATAACTCTATCCCTCTTCAGAAGGCAAATGCAGTACTTACAAGTCTTCACTCAGGCATGGAGAGCCATTAGTACTGGAGGGATGGGGCTGTTCATTTCTTATCATTAGAAAAGATTCATGTGAAGCTCAGGAAAGGGATAAAGAATTTGAAAAGCAGGAAAAGAATTTTGGGGGAAAAAAAAAAGCTATAATAGTAGAAAAAGCTAAATTGGATTGGTGAAAGAACATGGCAAATGGTGTGAGGCGCATTTCACTGCTGTGCATCAAATTACTCCTGTAGCAGTTGTCCAGCTGTGTTGGTAAACCCCTGTAGACATTGGTTGCAAAGTAAGTCAGAGTCTTACTGAAAATCACATTCAGTGCTTGACACACAACAACTCTTCTAACTTCCTGACTGTAGATGTGGAAGGTGTATATTCCTTTTCTGGCTGTGATTTACAGCCCTATTTAATGAATGGATCCAATTTAACTTCAATCAGCTGACAACATTATTGCTTGGTACAGCCCATTGGCTTCTGGTATGAGTATGTGACCACTTCTTAATCATGAATTACAGTAGATTTATGGCGTAGCATTTTAATTTAAGCCATTGCCAATTGCAGGGAGGTGGTAACGTCTTACAGGCATTTGATTTAATGTACTACTGAGTGCATGTCGGAACACGGGCTCTGGAGCCTACGTAGGGAACAGATCAGCCTTTCTAGTTCTATAGACTCTTAACATACTGTCTCTTAACAGATCTATCAAAATGAATAGAAGGTTCCAGGTGTCCTACACTGGGACTGCATTTGCTGTCAGGAAAGTTTCCTTTTCCTTTGCTAGCTGTAGTTGCATTTTTATGTTGTGCACTACGTGCTGCCTTGCCAGATGCATCCATCAGTTCCTTTTCTTTTCAAGTGGAGTTGAGTTGCTTCATCTTTTTCAGGATCAGGTCTTTGTTATTTTTCTGCTAGAGATAATACCTTAACTTCAGGATGTTAGCACTACTCTGACTTACCTTGTGCACTTGGACAGGCTCTGTAAGATGCATGCTAAGTAGCAGACCACTGTATAATACAGGGTCTTGCCACAGCAAAAACACACAAATGGTTAAGTGAGGAAGCCTGGATGGAAGGTAATGGGCTGAAGGTGTAAATAAGATAACATTAGCTCTGTAACTTGTGAACTTGCTGACAAGCCAAACGTTTGTGATGGCTCTGGTGAACTTGATCCCACAAGATTACATGATTTGCATCTTCCCTTGAATGGCATAATTTTAACTGAAGGTAGAGTTACTTCTTCAGTAAAACCCTAATAGCAGAGGTCGTAAACAGGGAAGTAGTCTGGGAAGACTTAATCCTGCGTAAGCGATGTTTTGCATGTCATTAGCTGGGGTAAATTACGTTCCTCTCTGAATATGTCCTGATGCCTCTTTGCAAAGGAGTGTAGAGCCTGCTTTCCACGTCAGGGAGATGGGCGGCTCTTTGGGAACTGCCCCAGTGGTCCAAAATAGACTTCCACCCTTGGGAAGTGATTACTGCACCAGCAGCCATGTGCCTGTGCCAGGGCAATTTGGAACCTCAGCCTCTCCGCGTGTCCAGTGGTCACTCTGTCCCCAGGGAAAAAGTCTTCCCTACTGTCTGTTGTTGCAATGAGTGGGGAAAGTAGTGTGTTTTCCAATCTGATGTACAGCTGTGGGCTCTCTTACAAATTAAACGGGGTCACTTTTAGCCCCAGGGCAGAAGGAGGATTTCAATTCAGTCACCTCAACTTATTTCTGATGTCCATAAATTCAGAGGGACTGCAGTGAACATCTGTTTCATTTTCCAGACACCACCAACACTACATAAAGGAACATTTATGGAATACTCAAAAATACTCACTTTTTGTGCACTGATGGCTGATTATCTGATGAGAGCTTTTTACTCAGCAGCAGTGCCCAGTGCCTTCGTGTGCAGCGAAGGCACAGATTCCCCAGCGTGACAGACAGATGCAGATGGGCTGGGGAAGGCAGAGTAGCTGTAACAGTTGTGCTGGCATGCCAGATGGGTACCAGCCCCCAAAGGAGATGGTCGGGGTGGATGAGACCCCCTGCCATGTCTCCAAACACCAAGGAGCCTCCAAACTCTTGCTGGTGCTGGGTGCAGTCCAATGGCCTGTGCCAATGGCAGCCAGGCCCTCTGCTGTGACATGCCAGAGACATGAAGCTCTGGAGTCCATCCGATTTGAGGTTGCAAGTTAGTTTTTGCAGCAATATTGTTAAACCTGTTTGAACAAGAGCATCTCTTCTAGAAATCTTCTCTAGACTTTGGAATATCCAAGGATGGAGATTCCATTGCAAGCTGCACTGCAGCTAAACATTGCCCTTCCCATTTGTATTTCTAAACCAGGACGTTAAAATACAAGGTTTTAAAAAAGGACATTTGTCCTTAATAACAGGCATACAGAACAGAATGTTTCATCTTTTGCAGAAATATAAGGTCTTTTCTAGTGGCTGGAATATCTAAGATAAAAACATTGAATTGTTTTGTTGGGTCTTTTTTTCTTCCCAGTTTCCCCAGAGGAAATCTACACTGGGTCGAGTTGTTCACATCTGCAACCTTCCCGAGGGAAGCTGCACGGAGAATGATGTTATTAATCTGGGCCTCCCGTTTGGGAAGGTCACCAACTATATCCTCATGAAATCCACTAATCAGGTACTGGTCACCAGTATTGACGTCTGTTGATGTAAAAACAAATAGACATAAAGACAGATTCTTTGGGGGAATAGAAACTTAAATATGTGAAGCCTGCTCTTAGAGTAAAAAAATAGAATCAGTGTTTGCAGAATGAGATGATGGCATAAGTATGACCACTGCCTCATACTTCTTGCTAAAAAACCACAGAAAGCTCAATGAAGTGTAAACCTATGTTTTAAAACTATAAAAACATGAAGAGTTTTGGCTGCCACTTGCTAGGGTCACTTCCAGACCTCTCCGGTTGTTTGGGAGGCTTTTATTGCTTTATCACCCATACGTGTAGAGCTGAACTGGGCATTGGTGAATGATGTGCACTCTAGTCTGGTTTGGCTGTCCTACGCTGTTTGCTGAACTGCTGCTACAGCAAAGGCTGGTCCTGCAATGATGTAACTACAGTTACAGGCTGGTGGCAGAGCCCCCAGGCCATGGCTTGGCTGGGGGATCTGGCAGAGAGGTGCCTAAGGAACCTTAGGGCCTTACAGGGGGCACTGACACCTCACTCACTCCCTTTTCATGTGCACCAGATTGCAGTAGAGCTCTTTCTTCAAGGTAGCCTAGAGTCTACCTTATGTAGCTTAAGTCTACCAGGGTTGGTAGTCCAGGAAGACTAGAAAATCTTCTCTCACATACCACAGTACAGAGGGATGTAGAATCCACGCTGGTGGGCAATGTTTGAGATTTTAATGCTTCAAAATGTTTCAGTATTTCAAAATGCAGTCATTGCACAGCTGTAAGTATATCCATTGATCAGTTTCACTCTGGTCACATCAAATGCAATCTTCCTGTAAATAAAAGCACAAGTTAACATTGTTTGCGTTTTTTAAACTGTTCTGGAGATTTGTTCTGGGTGCTCATGCTCTAGGGTTCTGCTTTTATCTGAATCCCTTGCGGCTCTGCAAGACACGGCTGACAATCTCAGGAGCAGCGCACGCTGCGGCTTCGCAGTCCTGCCTCCTGTCAGCAGCTGGTTGTGGCTTAGAAGCACCAGAGAGGGAGTGAGGGAAAGATGATGTTTTCATATATTGAGAAAGATTAGATTCCAGTCATTTAGTTTAGAACAAAACTGGCTTCTAACATTGCATGCTGGCTTTAATAGCTGGGATGACACCGTTATTTGCAGTTAAAAGGAGTCTGAGTTACTATTTCAGCTCCAGCACTGGAAAGCTACCATGGTCTGTAGCGTAAAGACATTTTGCATGAGAAGAACCTAAACAAAACTTATTTCCTCTCTTATACTTTGTATTTTTTGTTACATAGTAGATTTTAAAGCTCTCCTCGTTTGTGCTAGGCCTTCCTGGAAATGGCTTACAGTGAAGCAGCACAAGCCATGGTGCAGTACTACAAAGAAAAGCCTGCTATGATAAATGATGACAAGTTACTTATCAGGATGTCTAAAAGATACAAGGAATTGCAGCTGAAGGTAAGATAGTCATTCCTGACCAGATTTCCTGAGTTGCCATGGCAAGTCCTGGAAAATACATTGAAAAGTGTTTGGAGATTACCAGTTTCTAATTAGTGCTTTGGTATTATGGAGAAATAGGAAAGATAAATTAATTAATGTACGTTAATGATCGTTTGTATAGGCTGCTTGCTCTTGTTCTGAATTTTTAACTCTTGGAAGAGATGCCATTTTACCCTGCTCATCTTGTACTATTATTTAAAAAAATCCCTTCTGAGCTTTCTTCTGAGTGGGCTCCCCCACATTGCTTGGCTTAACAAAGGTCTAAAACACAGCCATGTGTAAGATACAACATGTCAGCAAAAAGAAGACAATCCTATCCTTTTAGTCAGGCAGCAAGCCTGAAGCAGTGCTTTCCACTGCTTGCATGCTTGAGCCATAGTACAATCTCTCTACCAAGCAGTGATGGCAGGGCTAAACGTCACATGGATTTACTTTTCTTTCTTTCTCATGAATGACCTGAATTAAAATGCTAGATTGTTTGGGTTTTTTTTACTCAGAGTCAGAACAGAGGAATAGCCTTCAGACCTTCTGTAGAGTGTGTGACACTGCTGATATGATTCCAAAATTCAGTGCTCTTGGAGCGTGTTTATGGAAGCTTCTGTATTGCCATGTGTAATGCCAAGAGAGTATTTTTTTTCATGGAGACTTTGACTACAATTGCCAACGCAGAGCTGAAAAGCTTCATATTATGTTATCTAACGTGGCACAAAGTTATTTTATAAAATAACTCTGTAATGTTCCAAGTTAAGAGGTCAAGGGGCTTTTATGGGCTTTGAGGAAAAACAAGTAACTCAGATGGTTTGTTTTGACCTATGGAAAAGTTTCTTTCTCTCCTATATGTGTATAGTAGTTTAAGGAGACTTAAAGGAGTTGCTGAAAGTCACTAAACCAGGGCAGTCTGTCTTAGAGTGATACAGTGAGGGGTTCAGACGCAAGGTAGCAGAGACTGTGCATCTTAATGTAGGGGTGGAACAAGAATTACCCAGCAGAGTGTGGGACCTTGTCTAGATTTCAGTAAGATTTTCAGCCTTTCCAATTGCAGTTTTTCAGGTCATGGAATTATTTTTCTCTGCATGAATAAAAATAGTTTCTCTTTGTTAAGAACAAAGGAACAAAGTGCAACACAGAAGGCCGAATGTGCACGAGCTATTTACCACTACAAACTGCTCTGAGTTCCTGCATGATTATGTTCCTCAGCTGTGCATGCTCCAAGTGTTTGATGAATTGCATGCACTCCAGCCTGGAGTAGTGAGTGCATCTTTTTGTAAATGATCTTGAATCTCAAGTAATCAATGCTTCCTGTAGGCATCTTTCTTGCACTTAGCTTTTCTGAAACTCTCGTGTCTAAATGTAGTCTTTTAGAGCTATGCTTCAGAATGACCTAAACTCTGAGATGAAGAGAAGGCAGTTCATTCCTAGAGGGTCAGAGGTGGGCTGCTATAAGTACTTAATTTACATAATAGAAAAATTGCTTTGTTTCCTCTTACATCCAATTCCTAGAAAACGCTCTGTGGTGGACGTGTAACAGGGAAGGCCAAGCTAATTTTCAAAGCCTGTTACAGCAGCCAAGTATGAGGAGGCAGTGCTGCAACGTAATGGAGCAAATTTTCCATTTGTATCATTTTACCTCTTTGATCATGTTATTGAGATACCAGCTGCAGAAAAGACTGTAACCACAACACTGAAACCAAATATTTCTCCGTAGTAGTATAATGGGATGATGCGTGGATGCTGTTTCTTGAAGGACAAATCACCTATGTTAGCTTGAAAAGTAGTGCAGAATGCTGAACAATGTCTTTGTCTTATTTAGAAACCAGGTAAGAACGTGGCTGCTATCATCCAGGACATCCACTCACAGAGAGAGAGGGACCTGTTGCGTGAAGTGGACAGGTAAAGTTTCTCCATAGTTTGGAATTGGGATCTAGATAAGTCTGTAAACCTGCAGGTAGAAAAAGCATTATCCATGTGCTTCCTTCTCTTATCTCACTTGCTTTGCTAATTTGGATTCCACTTCAAATCACAGTAAAAATATGAGTGGGTACACGGCCTGTATCATGAGATCAGATTGAAACTGTGCATGTTATGAAAATAAATGAACTCTTTCCTACTGATGATGATGACTCAGAAAACATGGCTGGCACGTGAAGAACACACAAATTAAGCTGTTCCTCTCTTCCCCCCCAGCCTGGAGTGAAAAGCATAAAGGCTGGGGTTGCTGTGAGACCTGGTGGGAAGAAGATGGTTCAGATTGAAATGTACTTGGGTATGTTTCTGATCTGCCAGATTTCTGGACCTTACAGCATAAATGGAGAGGAATGACAGTCCCAAAACATCTCTTTTAAACAGATTACCTTTGTTGCTTTTGTCTCAGAGGTGCCCTAGATGAATAAGTATTAAGGGTACAGACATTAGGGTCATTGTAAAGGTATTAGCATATTACAAGCTTTTAATGTTAAACCCCTGTGAGACACTTGTAAGAATGAATGAATATATTCTTGACATATCTGTGGGGATTTAGTTAAGCTCTGTGGATATGACACTGCCTTTTCTCCTGATCACTGTGTTTGCAGCTATGCAGTGCATGTCTGTGAAAGGCCTGGGGTCTTGAGTTCGCAGGCACCGGGACAGGCCCCATGTGTTTCCAATCCATATGAACTTGGTAGACTACAGTGGGTCAGCCAGTTATAGCTGCCTTTCCCCTCTGCAACAGGTACGGCACGGAGAGGCCCCGCTCTCGCAGCCCCATAAGCCGTTCCCTGTCGCCCCGATCCCACACTCCCAGCTTCACTTCCTGCAGTTCACCCCACAGCCCGATGGGGACCAGCAGGACCGACTGGGGAAATGGGAGAGAGTCGTGGGATCAGTCCCCCTATTCTCGACGGGAAGATGACAGAGACAGCAGAGAATGGCGAGAGAATGGGGATGAGAAGAGGGACAGGACTGACATGTGGGTACATGAGAGGAAACATTATTCCCGGCAGCTGGACAAGTTTGATTTGGATGAACGGCTTGAAGGAGGCAGAGGGCACAGAGAAAAATATTTAAGGAGTGGTTCCCCTGGCTCCCTTCACCCCTTATCTGGCTACAAGAGCAGAGAAGATGACTATTACCGGAAAACGTCTAAGTCAAAATCTGAGAAGTTTCAGAGGCAGCTGCAGGATTTGCCTGGGAGATCGAAGAGAAAGGAGGAAGCAAAATTAAGGGAACGCAGGCATTCTTACAGCGAGGACGCTCCCAGGGAGGAGGCAGCTGAACAGAAGCATAGCAAAGCGTCTGAGGGCTCCAGGCAGAAACAAAGTGATAAGAATAAGGCCAAGAAAGCTGAAAAAGACCAAGAGGAAGATGCTGCTGCTGAAGACAGTGATGTGAAGGAACCCAAGCCTCCCGAGAACGAGGTAAATAGAGACCTCAAGCTGTATGTAAAAATTTGGTAAATACTCAAGTAACATGTTTTCTGAAATATTTTAGATAGGTTGTTGTTGGTGTGGTGCTGGTGACATGCTTATGACATGCTCTGCCATGATTAAATCAGGGAGTACAGACCTGGAAGAGATCTTGCCCACATCTTTGCCCAAATCATGCGGATCTATTACACCGTTGCAGTTTTGGCTACATGGACATTGTCTTTCTGTGTCAAGCACAGAACCTCTGAGTAACCAGTGAAGGGAAGGGGGCAGGTAAAACAAAACCAAGTGACAATCTGAATGTGCTGTTTGCGTGCAGGTTGTGTGTGCAGGGGTAATGCCCTACTGCTCTCTCTTCTAATTCTGTGCAGAATATTCTGTAGCTGCTCTCTGAATCCACCACCTCCTTCCACTGTCTCTGATGTGGATTGAGTTATCTGGGAATTAAGTGGTATTTTACAGAGATGCACGATATTTGTAGGACAATATAGGGAACTAGTTATACTGCTAAGATGGAAAATGAACTTTTAATGAAGAACATTTTATTTTTGGTCAACTCAGCAGAGCAATTGGTTCCTATTAATCATATATCCCTACCCTCAGCTGTGGCAAGGGATAATTCACACCACTCCCTTCAATATGCTGTCAGGAGCCTCTTCCCATGACAGAACAACTGAATCAGCTTACCTGTAAAACAGTGGGATCTCTGGAGGAATACTGCCAGTCAGTAAAGTGGCAGCATTTGTGGTTTTGATTCTTCATTGGGAAAATATGGAGAAGGAACAGATCAAGATGCCTCATTTTCTCAGTCCCAGTACAGCCGATGCTTGTATCCCCACCCTATGGGGACCTTGTTACTGGATCTTGACCACCTTGCTTCCCCGCATCTCTGGGGATGGTGGCACGGGGGGCTGCAGAGCTGCTTTTCTGACCAGGGTTCCCTCCCTAGCTTGTGAATTTATGCTGCCAGGGCTGCGTTCAGTTGGTTTTGGTGGACCTTGTGTTCATTCCTATCATGTTGGAGCAAGGTTGGTGGAAATCTCTAGATCTTGTAACTCAGCTAATGCCTGTATCAGGCAGCAGCACTACCTCATGCCACAGATATGTGTGTCCATACCACCCTTTGCCATCCTTCTCCTTTGGCTGGTATTTCACTGTGATAGATGGCTCCCTGGGAGGAGATGTCAGAGAGAAATACCAGACAGCATCCTAAATCACTGGTGCTGCACACGCCTCTGCATGTTTTTCAAGTTATTTTAAAGTTGCTGTGTTAAAGGCATACCTCTCCAGGGACTACTGCTAGCAATTAATTTTAAAAGGAAGAAATAGGTTTGAGTGTCTTGAACTCACACTTTTGCTTCACCCCTCCTTTACCAAGTGCCAGGTAGTACTGTGGTTTTGTCCTTCCAAAGTATGAACTGTACAAGCAGTTGCATTCTCAGCTGATCCTACAGCAATAAACAAAACAGTTGAGGTCTTTTGCAGAGTTTTAACACTGCTGCTCTCCTTACCATGTCTGAGCCAACATAACAGATGTGGGTAGAGAACAGAGGAGTGGAGGCTGGAAGTTTTAGCAAATTCACATTCTACTCCACCTGTCTTCTAGACAATTCTGTGATGTAAACTACTAGTCTCTAATTTTATTTAAATTTCTTTTTCTTAATTCTTATTAGCGCGGCTTTGCAAATAGAATCCAGTTCTTGGGTCTTTTCCCACAGCCCAGTTGACTTGCATAAACTTTAGAAATAAAGAATGTGACCTTGTGGTGACTTTGTTTCCCTAAACCCAGAATAGAAACATAATAGAGCACCACTGTGTGTTGCTATACGTGTATATGTTGTCTTTATTTTAGCCTGGAAAAGAGGAGCAAGTTCCAGAGAAGAGCTCACCTTCAGCTAATAATCAAGGAAAAGAATCTGGAGAGATTTTGGAAAACACAAGAAAAGAGAAGGTTGGTGACACATTGTTAGTGCAGCTTCCTCAGCAAAATGAGTGAAAACCCAGGTTTGGGAGCACATTCTCCCAAGTGAAATATTAAACCCCCACAGAAAGGCGCGTAAAGTGGTTGTAGAAGGGAGCTGTCTAAATTAACTTGCTGTATTGTGATCTCTGCTTGAAAGGATAGCTTTTCCTGAAGTCTCCAGAACTCTTTTTTTAGTTGCTCTTTGCCCATGTACATTGCTTCACATGCGTAACCCTTGGCACTGGCAACTGCAAGTAATGTATGCCCAAGTGAACCGTGTAACTTTGTGAACTGGGCCCAAAAATAGGAGATGTGGTCAGCTGGTGGAGAAGGAGGGGACTAATGATGAAAACTTCTCAGAACATTGGTCTTAGATGGACTGTTGATAGTAGCCCCTTCTGGTTGTTTCTGGTTTTAATTAAATAATGTCTTTACAGCACCCTTACTGCAGCATCGCAGTCGGGAACAGCAATGTCCTTGGAATTCCTCCAGCTTCATATCTGTAGGGTCATGGGTAGATGGTCAGATATGGAAGCTATTGATATCTGCTGCTTTAGAAAACTGATCTCCTGGCAAGAACAGTGTCAACTCCCAGAGTTTTCGTGCTGTTTTAGGATTCTAGGAGGGGAAGTGTGGGAATGGCCAAAGAGGAGGAGAATACAGATTATTAATAGATTATGTGTACATGATGAGTCTGGGACTTGAAATCTAAGCTGCAAGTCTGTCTTAAAAGTAGTCTATCTGATAATTCTAATACTTCTGAAGTCCAGTATTGTTGTCTGAGCCCTGTAAGTCTGTAACTGCATGTACAAGGTGTTTCGGATTATGTACCTTCGAGTATAACTGTAAAACTGATTTTTCTTAAGGTCTAGGCCAATCTCTGCCAACACAGTCCCTGGCAGAGGGCTTTTGCTGATGGAAGGAAATGACTATAGAAGGTAGCCAACATTTCCTTGGTCACTGTAGGAATTTAAAGGACCTAATCCAGCAAAGCGAGAGCCACAGCAGCTGGACTGGGATTCAGTATATTCTCATTGTGCTGCCTATTTCTTGCCACCCTGGGATGGAGGTTGAGGAAGGGGAAAGGTTCATTTCCTTGGGGGGGTCACACAGTAGAATCAGTTGCATAATAAAGTATAACAGGTTGTGCCTTGTTTCACTGCTTACAGAAAAGTAAGGAGCAGGAGACTAGAGAGGCTGTAATCCTCAAGGCAGTTACAGGACCTCCACAAAGTGATGTTTATGTGATAATTAAAAAGGGATCGCTTATCCTGCTGCATAAGGGTTACTCACAACACCAAGGCATATTGTTCTTTGAAATGAAAATACAAGAGGGGTTAAATACAGCCAGATCAAAGTTCTTCCTGGTTCCTGATGCTACAAGCCCACTTTTTAATAGCAATGATCTATAATTGCTAAACTCTCAAATGTTTTACATCTTTGTGACAGGAACGAGACTGGGAGAGTGGAAGCGAGATAGAAGGTGAGACCTGGTATCCTGCTAACATGGAGGAACTGGTGACAGTAGATGAAGTGGGAGAAGATGATTTAATTATGGAGCCAGATATAACTGAGCTTGAAGAAATAGTACCAGTGGATAAAAAAAATAAAACTGCTTCAGAAATGTGTCCCTGTATGTCAACCATATTAGAACTGAAAAATGATCACAGCCACCTAACCAGGAGTGAAGACAAATTTGCCCATAAAGCTTTAGAAACAAATTTCAGATCAGCAAAAGGCAGCGTAGCTTCCAGCGGCTGTCAGGATGATGAGGATGATGCTGATAATGATGATGCTGTAACTGAAGCATCAAGCCTAAATCTGGACCCTGAGCAGAAGCCAGAGGAATTGCAAGAAGACCAATCTGCTAAGGACTCTGATCCTCAGCAGAAGGAAGGAAAAATGGATAAGAGCTCTGACACTTGCTTAGAGCCTGAAGATCACCATATACCTTCTGTTCATCTGAAAGAAGAGACTCTCCAGCTCCCTGATACATTTATAGATGATTACAAACAGATGGGATCACAAGGATCTGAGAGCAGAGAAGTTATGGAAATGCTTGTTAAAACTGCTAGCGAAGAAACAAGACACGGAAGCCAAGAGTGTCCAGAGGCCAAGGGTAACTATTGGGTTTTTTCTTTCCAGCCCACTGAGAGTCTTGCATGTTTTCTCTGACAGTGGACTGAAATTTATTGCTAACAAGAATAAATGTTGCTAATGGTACAAGACTTGTCCTTGGAGCAGCTCAGTAAAAGAACCCTGGTGCCTTTCGCCAAGCTAAACCATTAGAGGCTCTTAGCTGAATAGTGTAAAGGAAATATGATAAGCAGCTTGCAAGCTTTCTGAAAGGCATAAGCTGCTATAATTGTCATGTCAAGGTTCACATGAGTTTAGCTGGACTCTTCCAGTGCCCTGCTAAATTTATTTTGAATTGTCAATGAAATGAGTGACAGTTTCTGAAGGTCAACAGAAAAGTATCTGTAGATGTCTGGCTGGCTCCTGGACAAGGTGGGTATTCTTACATACTGTACCGGAGCATTAGTAACGTGGTGGAAATCATCCATTGATTGTTACTTCTCAGTTCCTGTTCATGCAAATTGATGCCTTTTGTCTGAGCTTGCCTTATCATCTCCTGTTATCCACCACATGCTGCCTTTAGTATAGCTGATAGGACACACTGTGAGTAAAGGTATAATGTAACATACCAAAAAATGCAATCGTAGCTGCCTATGAACAGTTTAGCTGCCGGAAAAAAAGTAGATGTTGAGTGTCTCAAAGTGAGTTCAGTTCCTCATCACGCTTTCAAATGAAACTTGAGCGAATGGGCTGTGTATAATGAGGGAAAGTGGGAAACAACATAGAGCACGTTGGCCAGGAGTGCTCTTTTTTTGTTGCTACAGGAGCCTGTGGGATGGAGAAAGATTTTTGAGGGTGCTACTTTCCATTAAATGCTGGAACACTTAATGTGAATGTCTGATTTTGAACTAACTTCTTCCTTTAGGACATACTTGAAACTTGCTCAGTTTTCAATGCTTACCTGTTTGGCCTAAAGGCTCCTTGCCAGGCTTTGCATACTTGGAAGTAATGCTGCCATGCAGACTGCCTATGACTGGGAATGGCAAGATTGGCTCCCCTGGGCTGCCCAGATGATGAAAAAGTTGGGTATCCCAAGAGCATAGTTACTTCAGTGTTTTCAGTGTCTCAGCTTCCAGGTTGCCAGCAAGGAGCCTGGAAGCTCCAGGGAAGCTTGTGCTTCTGAGGTTTCCACCATGGACTTGGAATCTGGGATCTACAATGCAAGCCTCTAGGCTCTCTGTAGATGTAGCTGCCAGCTCAGAAGCCCAGAAATCAACCTAAGTGGGACATAAGATGCCACAAAGGCCCTGGGTGTCTTAGGAGAAGCTAACTGAAGCTTGCTGGTTTTCCAGGATTTCTGCTGCAGATTTGGGAACATGGGATGGGTTTAAAGTTAACCTGAGAGTCAACCAGTCAGGATTTTATAGTATTTCCTTTTAAATTGTGTAATAGATGTATTTAAAACAATGAAGAAAAAAATTGTTCTCTGAGCCAGAAATTGCAGCTCTTTGAAGTACAGACTTGAAAGACAGGAAGGGTTTGGTTTGTGCAAAAAGGTATTTGTTTTATGAGAAAACATATCCTTTATCCAGGTGAAAATTGCAAAGCAATACAAATTTTGTCAGGGTAAGAGAACTATTTCTTTGATATAAGAAGTGAAGAATAGGAATCAGACCCGTTTGTCTGTAAATCTGTTGCTCTGTGATAACAGATTCTCTTATTTATTTATTTAAATAAAAGCAATTAATATTTTGGGAAGGGAGAGCATCTGTTCTTTTGACTGTCTTTATCTGCCTCAGCAAATCAATCCAGTGTTTTCCACACCTTCAATGTCCTGCCTGTGTCCATTAATGTCGGTCAGCAGAGACCAACCCTCCCATCCCTACTGGCCAGGAACCAAACTCTTCAAGTGGCCAAGAGCCACAAGGTAGTAACTGTCCCTTGGAGAGCTGAGGATGAGAGAAGAGTGGCTCCAGGGAGATGATGACAGTGGTGCTGCAGGGGTGCTACCAGAGGAAGGTTTGCTCTGCCCGTGAGGCTCCTTAGGCAGTTTGGGGATTTGCTCTCAGCAGGTCCTGCTGCCCCTCCGCTTTCTCAGCAGCCCCTGTGCTAGCTCAGCTCCGTCACCGGTCAGGCAATGCCACACGTGGCTACGGAGCTGCAGTTGGACCATGCTTGTGCCACAGGCACATATAATATAGATCTATTCAGAGATTAAAATATGAAAAGAAATACCATGATGAAAGTGAAATTAGGAGAGAAATAGGGTTGACTGCACAGTGTAGTGTAGCTGTTGGAGTTGCACTGAGTAGATCTCTGATTTGAATGCAAAAGCATTTTTTTCCAGATTTTCCTTCATTTATACATCCACCCAGAAAGCGTTCCCAAGAGGTTTACAAATGGCTCTTTAAACTAATAAACTGGTTTTATTCAATACACGTATTCATTTGTTAAGCAAATTCTAGGTACCTGGAAATGAGATCCCTGGAATACCCAGAGGTAGAGCCTAAAAGAAGGCACTCTCCGCCAGGCTGGGAACAAGAGGACGTCTTCACGGAGCTCAGCATTCCCCTGGGTACGTTGGATGCACAGGCTGCCCTCAGCCTGCGATGCCGCCCACTGCAATACCCAGAGCTTACAACAAGATGTCACTTTAAGGCTACTTGGTGTATTTGTTTTTCAGACCAGATGTGAGGAGAGAGAAGGAACAGGGTACCCGATAGAGGGGTAGCTGATGAAAGGAACGGGCTTTTGATTATGGATTGTTGCTAATTTCACTCCAGATGAATGGTAATAGATAGCTGTTAACGTTGCTGATGAAATGAAATGTTTCCTTAGACTATATATGTAATATCAATGAAAAATGCTTAGTGATTTAAGTCTTTGTCATGAAAGTATTGATTATACTTTCAGTATAAGCAGAAGCATTTGTTTTGTCATGTAAACACTGAGCATGAGTAAAACGCCTGGAAGAAGTACATCCTAAAGGGCATTCTGTGTAAGTTAAGCATGAATTTACTGCTAATAAGTACAAGTGCTATCCTAGCCCTTGAGGTTACACAGTGAAGTTTCCAGTCAATATTATGTGCAGGAAGGTACATTTTTAAATATGTATAATATCTAAGAGAGGACTGGAAAGTCTAGTTGCAGTGCACAGGATTTTAAACTGCAGCTCAGTATTGCAAAATTAGGGAAATCAGAGAAATTAATCCAGGATTCAGTCTTCATATCTGTGTCATTTAACTAAGCAACACCTTTTTTTTATTTGAAAACAAGGTTATTGTGGAGGGCAAGGATTTCAACTGGCACAGGAGTGTAATTCAGAATTTCTCAACAGGTGTGGAATTTGTGGTGCCTAGAACTGGGTTTTACTGCAAGCTCTGTGGACTCTTCTACACAAATGAAGAGACGGCAAAGACAAGTCACTGCAGAAGTACTGTGCACTACAAAAATCTTCAGGTAAAAACACATGTAAAGCTCACTAACTGCTGGCTTATGGGGTAGACTGTGTGTAAGATAAGATGATGCAACAACGAAAAATAGATTTTATGCTGTGGACAGAATTCAGATTAAGGGAAATTTGATATGCAAAACATTTCAGAAGTTCCACATTTTAGCACAGTAATTTCTCACTCCCAGATCCTTGGATCATAAATAAAATGTAGCCAGGTGATAATTCTATTTTCTCATCTCTGTTTGGTCCTTGTCACTACCACAGCATGCAACTCAGATCCTTACTTCTCTGTTCTTGAGGGTCCCAGACATTTGTATCACTGGAGTGAGCAGCAGCCTTTCTGTTTCTTAATTTCAGGAGCATTAAACATGCCACTTGTTTAATAGTGTTGCCAGGCTTATTTTTGCACTCGCATGAATTGCTGCAGCGTGTTGCAGCACGCAGTGCCTCGTGACACACAAGCTCTCTGAGGCATTTCCTGCGACCCACTGCAGTCACCTCCCTGTGCTGCAGAGCACAGCTTCAGCCACGCAGAACACCACCAGGGAATAATTTCTGTAGGGATATGCAGAAGCATGTGATTACTTGTATGCTTTCCATAAGCACATCAATACTTGATAGCAGCACACGCAGACCACGGGTGCTTGCGGACCCTACCTCTATTCCTTTTCAGATGCAAGGTGGTAGTAACAACCATGACAGCGTGAGCATTAACTGCCCTGTGCTGAGGATCCTCGGAGGAGGTGGCCTTGTCTCTCATCTTGGGTGCCTGTCTGTGTGCCCACCACATGCACTGCAGAAGACCCTTTGGTTAGGAGTTCTTGGTGTTTGCCTACCATTTGCAAAAGGCTGCTCAAGCACCTCTCCTGTAAAGACAGGCTGAGAGAATTGGGGTTGTCCAGCCTGGAGAAGAGAAGGCTTGGGGGGACCTTATAGCAGCCTTCCAATACCTGAGAGGTACCTAAAAGAAAGCTGAGGAATAACTGTTCATGAGGGCAGGTAGCAATAGGACAAGGGGTAATGGTTTTGACCTTGAAAAGGGGAGATTTAGGTTGGGTATTAGGAAAAAGTTCTTCAATATGAGGGTGGTAGATCTCTGGAACAGGTTGCCCAGAGAGGTAGTGGAGGCTCCATCCCTGGAGATATTCAAGGTCAGGCTTGGTGGGACTCTGAGCATCCTGATCTAGTAAAGATGTCCCTGCTTACTGCAGGGGGTTGGACTAGATGACCTTTAAAGGTCCTTTCCAACCTAACACATTCTATGATTTTATGATTCTATTCCTTCTTTCTCTGTTCCTTCCTGCTGCCTACAGTAAATGCTGGAGCTCTGCTTCTCTTCAAGTAGTAGCCAGCTTTCCCTAGATGACTATCAGGCACTGGCTTTTCTAGTGACAAAGTCAAATCATTTCTCTAGGAGGATTTTCTTTTTGACTTTCCTGAAGTTACATAGCTGTAATCATACAGGGGCCTCTGGCTTTCAAAACCTCTGCTTGCAGAGCTGTAACACTTGTTAATAATGGATCCTCCAAGCATAAGCTGGAGAAGCGGCTGCCCAGTTTGTGTGCCTGGTTTTGCTTCATACAAAAAAAATATAATCCAGAGGGATTCACTAAAGGTGACACCACTCAGTGCAGGCTGTGTCCCCCATGAGAGTCTGTCCCAAAGAAACTCTTGCTAAAGCAGAGATTGCAACTCCAGCCCTTGCCCCTAGCAACTGGTCCCATTGGAAGAAGGAATTTTTTTTCATTTTCTAAGTTATTTCATTAAAGTCATAGGAAAAAAAAGGCCAACTAAAACAGAGTCAGTGAAAAAAACCCCTCTTTTTCTCCCTGATAAACCATTTCCCATGAGCACTGTGGTAGATACCTGACACTGACTTGAGATAAAAGAACAAAGACCACAAAAGCTGTTAAAATTAAATCTGATGAATATGGTAATGAAAACAGGCTGTTCTGTCAAGCCGTACCTCTTATCTTGCTAAAGGGAGGAAGTAAATACCTCATCCAACTGCTGCCTGCTCAGGTGGAGACTGCAAATTTTAAATACTTGTTCTGTACTAGGACCCTTTTAGTTGCAATAATGCTCTTCCAGAAATGTCAGTCTTCTCCTGTGATGATGCAATTTACTGAGTGTATCCACCAACATAAGAACTACAAACTCTAATGTTTACTGTAGGTGAAGCTATGGGACTTTCTGTTGTCTTGCCTACATGAAATATATCATTGTCCAGTAACAATGACATCATCCCAAATGCTTTCACTGTAGTTGATTTGTTACTTGTCATCTTTCATGTGATCTCCTCGGAGCCACATCCAAAATATACATTCAGTGTTTGGATTTGAATGCAAAACTAAACAGCTTGTTCACCAGTTTTCTTCCAAAAACCTTGCTTACATGATGATGGCTTTGTCTTGAAGTAAAACAGTCAACTTCATCCGAGTATGGTGCCTCTTCAAGAACAGCAATCACTGGAAAAAAATCAACTATTTCTTCATTGGCCGTGTAGACTTCTTGTAATTTTCCATTCTCTTCAGCTTAATCAATTATTTTCCCAGGTGGTATTTATATTTACAGAGACACTGCATTTTCCATGTCCAAAAAATCCCTCATTTGGCCATCCCTCCCACCACTACCACAAAAAGCTGTCGGATTCATCTGGTGTGAGCTACCTTGGCAACTTAGTGCAGCATTTTATCCTGTTTTCCACTGGCTTTATGCAGTATTCATCAAAACATGTATTTAAGTGAAAAAATATTTTTTCCTTGACTATGACTTTGCTATAAATTAATCTGAAGTCTGGTCTGTGAACTTTGAAACTGGTGTTTGTGGTACTCACGTCAGCTGACACCGTCAGGTAAAGGTGATGGATGAATGTCAGGCTTATTTTGGTGGGTAATCATTAAAAAACAAAAATGTGTGGGTTATCTCATCCAATGGCAAGCGTTGGTGATTTATTACAGTTCATGATGTACAGTTCACTTCTCCCAGCCTTTATGGACCCTATATCCATATATACTACCATAATATTTGCTCTGGCTTTCTGCCACATGGAATTTTGTACCCACGGATCGAGACTAAGAGTTGTGTAATTTCCACAGCCAAATCTCTGTCCCCAGAGTAACAAAGGTGCAGTCATCATTTTGTCACAGGTATGCCCGTTCCTTGCCATTACTGAGTCCCTTTCAGAGGGACCTCTTGCATCCAAACTTGTATTTATGTGACACAACTCAGCAGCGCTAACAGATCCCTTAGTTTTTTCACATCTATTTCTCATTTCACCTCATCCCCATGGATGTCAAAGAGTAACCTGTACTCTGGGGAAATGCTGCAAGTAGATAAAACTTAGCAGTGATGTGAGGTGGTCTTTTCAAAACAAATCAGAATGAACATCAGCTAGAAAAGAGAGTCTTATGATCCTAATAATGTGCAGGTCTCTTATTCTTGCATGTGGTATAAGTTGTTAATAGGAGCATCTCTACGGGAATTTACCATGCATCTCTCTAGGCTGGCTGCTACCAGAGAAGTTTCTTTCCATCCATTTCCAGGTCTGTTAACCTTGAATAAATACTTCTAGCACCACTTTCAAAGCCACACCGGTTCTTTGTCCCTTTTTGTGCAGCTCTGCCAACTAAAAGCACTGCCAGAAGGCTGAAAGCCTCACTGGCCATGGCTGTGTTTTTAAATTGTATTTTTAAAGCACCAAAAGACTTTATCTTAGAGAAATAAAATAAATGTGAATACTCTAGCCAGACTGCTGAATTGTGTTAATTATTATACTGAATTTGATTATTCCCTTAAAAGCAAACGTTCTTTTCCAGAAAGTATATATCTGAACTGGACACACTGAAAATATAACATATATGTTTTAGATTGTGACTCAGAAACTGCTTCTATTTTCTGATACACCACACTTACACCACTGTAATTCAGTTGACTCAGTGGAGTTAGTTCCTGCCCTAAAAAATATGGGAGTAGAAAGTTTTCACAGAGAAAAGGCGAGGTCTGGTTACACAGACTGATGGGGACTCATGGTCCTCCTGGTTCTGTCATGGGTTCCCCTGTGACACAGAGATGACTGAACTCCTGAGCCTCTCCATGTAGTAAGGTACTTTGCTGGACACAACTGTATTTCCTGGCTTGTATTTTCACCATAATGAGGCTTCTATGTGTTTTCTTCCCTGTTGAGATGCTGAGAGAGCACAAGAGTTCTGGCAAGGTGTAAAGCATCCCACGTTGAATATATTCAATTTCGGTAATGATGCTTTGTTTTTTGATGTGATTGCAGAAGTATCTGTCCCAGCTTGCTGAAGAGAGCCTGAAAATGAAGGAAGAAGGCAGCCACCTGCCTCAGGATGACACCGGCATTGTTCCTCACTTTGCAAAGAAGAAGCTATGATGTGGATGAACTAGAAGAGCTGTAATGAGTGAATGCTGATACTTCTTTTTCTTTTTTTTTACATTTTATTTCTATGATATAACTGTCAATTTGCACTGTACAGAGGAGGGGAAATAAAGAGCATGTTCCATGCATCTATGCCCAGAGTGCCATTAAAAACCAAAATGCCTGAAACTGTTTCCCACGGTGAAGCAATGCTGGCATATCTGTAAGAAGTGGAGCAATTCTTTCTCACACTCTGTGTGCTGGGAGTGGTTTCCTAGATTAAATCAGAATTCTCAGGGATTCTTAAGGTTTTAATTCTGATGTGACACATCAGGTCAGGCAGAGTATTTAGAAGCACTCAGCATCCTCCAGTGGACGCTGGAAGGAAAGGAGATGTGACTATAAATAGGCTTTAATGTTGCTTAAAGTGTCTTCATCCATTTCACTCATTGCCCCAGCGAGAAGTAGGATTTGCATAGGACATCTAAAGCCATTGTGCTAAAACTAGTCAGTAGATGGCATAATATAAACCCCATCAGCATCCACCTCCCTGTGTCTTGGAGCTTGGTGAAGTGATAGAATGTTTGTGTCATGAAGCACTCACCATACGCTGCCTGTGTTGTACAGACGCAGAGGGAGCCACAGTCTGTCCCAGGGACCTTATAGCCTGAACCCAGCCCAACGAGAGCCATTCGAATGCACGTGCTGACAGCCAGCCTGCTCTGGCTTCCAGCATTTTCCATGGTGTGATCAGGATGTTCTCCAGGTACCATTGTGTCTGAAAGTCTTTTTGATAATTCTAAAGGGTGCCAACTTTGAGTCTTACAGACTTGAAACTCTCACGAGAGGCTTTTTTTAAGTGCCACGTTTGGACCATGTCTCTTTTAGACATTTTATTCAAGATCCTTGCTTTTGGGGTCTTTCTGTTCTCTTTCCAGCTTGCTTTTCCTCAGCTTGGCAATGTTGAATTTTTCCTGGTTTTCCTGGAAAGATGCCAGACTTTTAATATTGTTTTTGTATTTTATTTCCCTGAATTTTTTAAGGTGAATACAACAACTGATGGCTTACGGAGTGCTGCACTGAGAACACAGGATGCACCAGCAGCTCTGGCATTATTATGAGCTATTGTTTCTGCACAGTTGTTGCTTAGTATTTTGCAAAGTCCCTTTGAAATGCATCGTACAAGTTTCTGGTTCATTTCAATAGGCTTTGTGTAGTAAAGTGAATATGCATGTGCACCACTGCCAGAATTGATCCCGGAGTTAGGCTTTTATAAAATGCCTCACGCAATCTAGGCAGATGGGGATTTGCAGATGTATTTCCATTCTTTGCCTGACTCTAATATTCACCACAGCATGTTCTGTAAAAACTGCTGGTCCTGGATATCCTGCTTAGATGTTACGCAGAGGAAGTAGATTCCCAGAAGGTTCTAGCTATCCCTACGAATGGAAGTCTCAAAAGTGGCTGAAGTGCCAAAACTGCTTCCACCAAAGTATCCGTTCCATCATGTCTTGTGCCAGCAGCCATGCTCCTTCTCCCAAGTACCCTGTAGCCAGGCAGTGTGTCTCAGAGGTGCCTGGTGGTGTTGCCTGAAGCCCTGTTCCAATTCAAGGCCTGTGCTTTCCACTCCGTTTTACCAGAGGTGGGTGCAGATTTCATATTTGGAATTCCTGCTTCTTGCAAGAGGAGGGATTCTTTGCATCCCAGACGTGGCCTATCCAAAAGACAAGGGGAAATGAAAAACATTACAGCCTAAATCCCCCTTTGTCCAGACTTGAAGTATGCTAAGACTTGGGTCCACCTGTCATTTAAACCAGCTTTTTTTGGTTGTTTTTCCCTATGGAAAAATAACAACAATATTGCAGACCAGGCATTTTTCCTTCAAGGGTTGGGTTTTTCTTTGACAGTTTGTTTTTCACATTGCAGTGAAATTTGAGCACGGGGCTGTTAGGGCAAGAGCTTTTATTGCAAGCTGTAAGATTACGAAAATGGTAGTAAAGATTGTGCAATTGTCTTCCAAAGCACAGCTCTCAAGCTGGTCATGTATCATCTGCATATGAAGTTCCCTTCATGCCCTTCAGCACAATCTGAGCACAAGGGAAGGAAATCACTACAAATGCAAGCATCAAATCTTTGAAGTTAACCCTGCTATCAAACTGGGGCTCTCACCGGCCTAATGGGAGCTTGTTAGACCATGTGGTTACGCTTAATTGGATGTGAGACATAGCTGACTGTATATCAAAGTCACATGCCTCCAGCAACTTTATCCCCAGGTAACCTCAAATGAGAAAAGTATCGCTGTTATTATTCTTTATTTGGCTTGCAGTAGGAGCTACAGGTCCACTGCCTTTATTATAGGCACAGCACAAATCCACAACAAAGACTTTCCCAGGCCAAAGAGCTTTAAATCAGGCTTTCCGAAAACAGACAACAGGTGGATACAGGCAGGCAGGGAGAGCAGTAGGTAACCATGAGATTTTGACTGGCAGCGGCAGAATAATTAAAATGAGTGTTTACCCAGGGGCTTATTTTTGGATTTACAGGAGATGATTCAAACTACTTCCCCCCTCCTCTGGTTCTGAACCAGATTCACTCCCATTATTCACAGCTTGCATGTTTAATCTCCTTTTTATTTCTTTTTTCCTGGCCAGTTGCATTAGACACACAAAATCCCTTCTTGAGAGAGTAGGCCTTGGTGTCCTTCAGTCCCCAAGTGCTTAAGTTTCGGTCTCCATCCAAGGCTCCAAAAGCTGGAGTGTTGATGGACTCTCACCAGGAACTGTGCTGGGTGCTCCAGACACCTTGTTTGGGTCATGGGGACAGGCCCTTGCTTGCTATGAAGGAGGAGGCTACAGATGGCATCTCTGCCCTGTGTGGTTTCCTCTTCTGGCGGTAGATGACTCAGGTGAGTGCTGCAGGTGCAGTGCCCAGCCCCGCAGACGTGATCAGACCCAGACGTTTGTAGAGGTGGTTTGGACACCCCATCGCTTTGGGCTCTGTCCTGACGCAACAGCGATCCGCAAAATCCTGGGTACAGCCAAATGGGCGATTCCCCTTCTGAGAAGGTCACTTCTCCCCCTAAAAGTCAACACTTCAAAGCAGTTAAAAGCAATCAATTAGCTCCTAACGATCCCTATGACCAGTTTTCAGCCTGATGCACTTTGAGAACACAAGAGGGAATCTCCTTCCCTCGAACAGGCCCTCATGCAACGCTGACAGGCGCTCAACTCCTCAACTTCTCTCTACTACCTATTCTGCTGAGGAAGAAGGCCACTGTAGGCATCCACTTACCTTTCTCAGCTTGTGTAAAAATGTGTTGTTTATTTTGGTTTATTATATTGAAAATCTTGACTGTTTTTAGTTGGCATAATTCATCATTACTATAGTCCACGCTGTTTATTAATACAGATAAATATATTTATATATATATATATAGCACAAAGCAGGCTCAGGTCTAGCCAAACAAATATTGATATTTAAAAAGGAGCTCCCTTAATATATACAAATAATTTCAACCAAAGATTGCACTTTTTTAGTAGGGACTGTGATTTTCATCTTTATGAAATCTGTATTGATCTCAAATAGTCTTTCATGTCAATCTGCAACTTAGATTCTTTGAAGTAAAAAATAAAAGAATTAAACATTTGCCCCATAAGATTAGACAAAGTTTCATATTGGCTTTAACACTAAATTAGTGTTAGGCTGGTTATATTCAGGGTTTTTCTATTCTCTGAGGATTAAGGCTGTGATTTGTAGAATTATACTTGAACTGGACCAGATGTACTATTTATTGAGCTTATATAATCTTGTTAATTTAAGTTTTGGCTTGTAAACAGTTGGAATTTGTTAGTACTTATTTAATTATGTAGGAACCGTCACCAATATTAACTGATCTATGTAACTGATTGCAAAGTGTTTCAATTTGTGTTTCTTAAAAAGAAAGATTTTAATAAAGAGAATTATAAAGCATATACATTGGTGGGCAGTCGTCCCAACAACAACATGCTTCTAGCTTCCCAGGGGACGTATTGAAAGTCAAAATGAAAGAAAAGATATTTGGGGGTGGGGAGTAAGAAGGAAGTGGGAGGCCAAAATGTTTGCTTTAAATATAATTCCTAGAAGTTGTGCTTCTTACCAGGTAGCTCCTGCTGTACAGAGTGCGAGTGATTGCTGCGCTTGGTGCTGAAGTTGGGGTGAACACATCTCAGCGGTTCGCTCTGTAATTACTATTAATTGCTATTACCTACTCCCGTCCCTCTGTATGTATGTCCTCACTTCCCTTCCTATTTCCAAAGAAACCGGGCAAGCTGTCTGTTGCCACTGGGTTTTCTGTCTCATCCAGGTTGGCTTCTCATCCTTCTGAAAGTACCATACAAAATTGTCCCCAGCCAAGAACCTTCTCCACCTCATCTCAACCCAAGTCCTCCTCTTTGCCTTTTTACCCTGTTTCTCTTGTGTTCTCCCTCTGCTGATTTTTCTTCTTTCCAGCATATTGTCCTCCCTAGTGCCCTCACAGCTCTGTGGAGACCTTTCCTGCTCTCTGGCCTTCTCCCTGGCTCACCTTCATCGCCAGCAACTAGAGCTTCTGGGAAGAAACACTGCCTCAGTCAGGGTAATGCAAAGACTGGCTTGTACTAAATATTTAAAGAACACAATGAGGATAAAAGCCGAGGGGAGACTTCACCCACCAGCTTTGATGAATTCACTCAGAAGAAAACTGAGACATGGCCACGTCCAGTCCATGTGCAAGGCAGGGCATGGGGCACCATCACAGCACGAGCCATGCCTCTCACCCACTGAGGGAGGGAAATGGGTCTGCCTGCCCCACTGAACGGCCGGGGAAATGGGTCATGGGCAAAAAGACTGGCACTTGGGTTTTTCTGACTCCCCCGTTCATGAAATAAGTGCTTTAGCATCTTTCAAGTAGCTGTTTTGCAGCTGAGGCACACATGCAATGTATTTTAAGCACAAATGGTTTCAGTTCTTCTGTCCTGGATGTACTGAAACCTTTGTACGTGTGATTTTGATACCATCTCATCGCAGCTATGAATCTTTTGCTCTAGAAATCAAGCAAATCAATTTTGTGTTAACTTGGCATCATATATTAATAACAAAATAAAATCCGAACTGTGGTGTTCAAAACATGAGTTTCCAGTCCAGATTTTGTCACACTTTGTTTTCTTGGTGGAGAGGGGAATGCAGGTGTGAAAGACTTCACGAGTGAACATCAGCCTGCACCCAAATACCAGCTTGGCCGTTTGACACCAGGCTGTGACCCACCTGCCTTGGACAGCCAGGCTGTAACCCAGCTGTCCTGCCCAACCGGCAGAGCAGACCACGTCAAGGCTGTCCAAAAACAGGGGCCCTCCCTGCGAAGCTGACCAGGAGGGAGGGCAGGGAAGGTAAGTGAGGCTAGGGATGGTGTTGCCTGCTCTGGATCAGGACGCTGTGGGTCCAATTGTGTGATCCAATCAGCGGGTGTATGCGCTGCCCTGATAGAAGCAGGGCCAGGCTGATGGGCAGCTTGCTGCAGCACATGTCGGCGTCGTGGCCGCCTTCCGCCTGCTCTCCAGCAGCCTGGGACTCTGCTGTGTTTGTGCAGGTGGCAGCAAGGGCAGCCTGAGAGAACAGGTTTGCCTTTGCTTACTTTTCTATATCTGACTCCGCCAATCTCCACTTATCTGTGTCAATATGTTGAGCATGTGCTTGGCTTGCCTGATGCAATGCCACAGAGTGAAGCCATGGGAGCATGTGGTAGCTATTCCGGGAGGAAAAGTTCCCCCTGTTGTGGAGAGGAGACGGACTGGACAAAGATTCCTCCTACAAGATCTTAATGGAACAGGGTAATGGAGCAGTGAAATGAAAAATGCCCTTTTCCCTTGCACAAGGTTTAGTGTCCATAAGGATCAGCCTTCTTGTTCCAGTACCTGAGCTGGCCTTACTGACCTGGGGAACAGGAATCCCCCCACCTGCCCTGGCATGTCACACCTCCTCTTTGCTGGCAATCCCGCCCCAATGTTTATGAAACTCACTGTCCTGCACTAACCTGTTACATTCACAGCACCCTGGAAATGCAGCTCCCTAGATACTGACATGAAAGAAGCAGAGGTAGAGGCATTTCTTCCTTCCTAGCTGTCCTCTTTTACTGCTCAACCTGAGCTTCAGGAGGACTCTGCCCAGCGTCTCAGAGGCCACTGGGACCCATCATCCATGCTGTGAAGATGGTTTTCTTAGGGAACGTCAGCACACAATTGCATCAGCCTAATGCAGGGTAAGATTTCTGATCAGATAACCACGGTGATTAAAGCCAGCGAGCTATTCCCTTTCAGTTCACATTGGGCTTATTCTGATTAAACTGCTGACTGCTGGAAACAGCTTTTAGTTACCTGAAGTAGCTTTTTATACCGAAATGGGCGCGTACGTCAATTTTTAATTAAGTGGGTCAGATCTGAATGAGTGAGCATGTCCAAAAGCTTTTTGTGAACTAGAAAGCTGTGTAGGGCACGCTGACTCCAGCCTACTAAATGTTTAAATAATTGCCAGGCAAAGCCTTGGCCAATATTCCTCAAGGTAAGTCAGTGAGTACCAGAAGCACAGCCCTGGATCAAGAGGCAGTGTTCCCAGTCTGATTTCTTCCCAGTACCTTAGAAACAAAGGTTCCTGTTTATAAGCTGTCCTCCCCTTATTCCTGAACCTTGTTTGAGGACATATTAGTCCCACCTTCCTTAAACAGAGTCTCGGTGTCTTTAGAGGACACAGGAAGCTTGTTTTGTTAGTGGGTTTCTTCTCCGGCTGGGCTGTGTTTTCATTGCAGCTAGTTTATCTTTGGCAGATAGCAACGTGTTCTTGGCAGCAAACTTTCACCTTGAGCTCAGGGGGTGTAGCCACACGGTGTTTTGCACATCTGTGGTGGGGAACTAGGAAACACGATGTTAAAACCAGTTTCATATCTGTGCTGTTAGTGCTCTGCAGAGGTCCCAGCTCCAAGGCCATGGGCACGCTGGAGAGCAGCGTGTGTGTGTGTGCATGAGCAAGACCTGTGCCGCCTTGCACGGACTTTGGCGTTAAACAGCAGGCAATCAGACGTACTTGGCCAACATAACAATCTCAAGTAATATTGTTTTGGTGTGTGCCTAAGTTGAGTTTCTCCCCTCCTTATCAATCCAGGTCAGTGTTACTGCTCTATCTGTAGGTATGAGCAGTGGTGGTGAGCTTGCCGAGTCGCTGGGTGCAGCGAGACATACATGGGGAGTGGTATTGGTGTTCCATGAGATGACCCTGCCGTGCAGTGCAGTCTCTGGGAACAAGGCAGACCTCATACCAGATTTGGCTGCAGAGAAAGAACCAATGAGACCAACGGGAAGAGCAGACCAGGTCTGTCCTAATGCTAACGGGGACCAGCACCACTCTGAGTGGGCTACTCCCAAGCCTGTTTCCATCTGATTGCAACTGGGAAAGATTAATTTGATTAGGCAGGATATGCTAGATAGTAGTCTGTCAACAGGTCAGCAAGGCAGCCAGGATGCTGCAAATGGTCCCAGAAGCCTTCTCCTTCCTTTTTCTCTTACAAATTAGCCCAGACAGGGCTGAGGGTGGGGGGCAAGGGGTATGTTAGTGAGGCAGGTAGGGATCTGCTACCGGACCTTCCCTCCTGCTCCAGGCATGGAAGGAAGCCCAGCTGCTGCAGGGGTGCATGGAGACCCAGCGGGGCCTTGTGTGCTTGTTGTCAGGCTGAGTATGAAATGGACCCAAGAGGTCTGAAATTAATTGGAAGGACTGTGTTCGTGGGTATTTCCCACCAGCAGGCTGATGTCCCTATGACTGCACATCTGTAGGCTGCATGTGACCTGCTCCTCTGCTTCTCTCTTCCTGCAGAGGCAGATGCTGATTCACGAGATGCTGCTGTTCAGCCATGGGCATGACACTTCCCAAACCTGCTCCATGGCATCTGATCCCAAAATCAGTGGTGAGAGTCTGTTTGAGGGCTGCTGGAGCCTTAAGGTTAGTTAAGTACCCGTTTAAAACAGCACCCAATACACACAGTGTGAGGAAGCAACTGGGCTCCACCAGCTCAGTGAAATGAGAAAAAAAACCTGAAGTGAAAGAACCATTTGGGTACGTACCCCCTAGGAGCCTCTCCATCTCTGCACGCTCAGGGCATGTTCACACCATGGCAAGGAATGCCATGAACTCAATTCCATGAATTACTTCTTGTCAGCCAAGCAAAATGGGAAGCAAACTGTGTTTGCTTAAATCGCCGTGCCAGTGGTCTGAGCGAGTGGCTGTTAGCTCAGAAGGAGCAGGGGAGTTGGTGTGGGTCAGCTGATATGCAGTAACTAGCACCACTGTGGTATCTTGATTGCTTGTGATTGTGTGAACATGCCTGAAGATGCAGACAGTATAAAGCAGTGCGGTGCTTAGGTTTTTGAAGTTCACATCTGCTCTTATTTGGTCCTGGAGGCTTTCAGCAAAGACCACCCACTGAAATGAAGAAGAATCGTTTTCCTGAAATGCGAGGGACCAGGACAAGTATTCAACCTCCATCGATGCCTTCCTATGATCTTGTGGGGCCTTTGAATTCCTCTTTACTCACAAGAGTTTTACTACAGTGCAAAATATGATCCTGGAGCAAAAAGACGTTCCTTTCTAAGGGGGATATGGGCTGTTGAGGCTCCAGGACTTCCATCTTTAAAGATTAATGCTTCAAAGCTAGTTGTCATAGGTTGCTAAAATAACCTTTTCCCACCACTTTCCTCATGTCAGCATTTCTACAGCTCCGGTGCGTTGCAGCTGCTGTTGTTATGTAAGAATTTATGAATGGCTGTGAAGTTCAAAGGCATATTGGCAACCCCAAGTACCAAAAAGCCAGGAGTCAGCCCAAGCCCTGCCCCATTTCCCAAGAAGTTGTTTGCCAACTTTATCTTTTCCCAACTTTTTTTTTTATTATTAGCCAGCAAACTTGAGGATCTCTTTATTCACCTCCCAGTTTTTGAGCATTTAGGTTGCTCTAGTTTCATGTTTTCAAATCTTTCATCCACAACCTTGCGGGCTAGGAGCGTACTTTGTTTATAAATGAAAGCTACAATTCCCCTGTTTCAAGGAGCTGGGATTTGAGGATATATTCCCCAAAGCATAAAAGTTGTGATAAAATCACAGGAGTTGCCAGCAGTGCACAGTCTCTCCTCTGTTTGGAAGAGGAGGCGTTGGACTGCAGAGAGCTGCAGGCATCACTAGCTACTGTCATGTTAGTGAGTCAAATAAAAATAACACTGTGGTTAAACATCAGCTCTGCAGGCCTCCCTAAAGAAGATAACCTCATCTTCTTCTAGCTGCAGTGCTTCACAAAAGCACTGCCTTTGTAATCCTCTGGATTAATGTTCACACTCAAACTCCCTGCCCCAGAAGGCCCCTGCACCCCTGGCAGAGGGGATTTAAGAGTATAAAGCTCTCCCTGGGATGCAGGGGAGGCTGGTGCCAGCCAGGCACCTCCTGGGACATGCGGCTGTGGCTGCTGCCAAACCAGGAGCAATTTGGCTTTCTCCCCCCCTCGCTCCTCTTCACTGTTGCTTTATTTCAGCTTCGTGCCGCTGTTCACGTAGCCCCCCTCAGCCTGAATCAGCTCCCTATTGTCTGTGCTGTCAACACAGCTGTCTAAATCCCTTCCCCCAAATTCCCCAGGAAGCCCCTGCCTGCAAGGGCCAGGCCTTAGTCTGAGTTTGCGGCTTTTTGTCAGGTCCTGGGCTGAGCTCAGATGCCTGTTTGGACCGGTGTGAGGTCAAAATGGAGACAAACTGAGGGAAACCCTACAGTTCAGCACAGCCTGGTGCTTGCTGACTGCACGCTGGTGGCTGCTGCAGCGCTCCAGCCTGGGACCGACGGGCGATGCAAAGTGAAGCGAATGATTAGCATTATTAAAAATGCTTTGCAATTATACAGCATCTTTTCATCTAAAGATTTCAAAGCTTCGTAGCACTCACACAAAGTTACTTATTATCCCTGGCGTTCAGCAGAGTCAGGAAATGAAGGAAAGCGGCTAAGTGACTCGCCTTAGGTCATGCAGAAAGTCGGCGTCAGAGGTGGGAACTCGGCCCCGAAGTGCTGACTCTACGCCTTGTGCCCCAACACAAGGACACACCTGCCCTTCTCCTGTGCCAGGCCAGCTCCTTGGGGTGCAGAGATGGGGGAACCACGCTGCCCACCCAGAGGAGCAGTGCAGCCCAGGCAGTGCTCAGGAGATACCTGGCTGGGAGCAGCACCCACCCTCGCTGAGCCCTGCTCCTTCCCACCCCAAAGGAGCCCCCTGCACATTGCTGAGGGGCTGTGGTGGGATCTCTTGTGCCTGAGGCCGCAGTCCAGTTTGGCATGGCTCAGCCTGGCTGGATCCACAGCAGCCAGAGACCTGGAGGACCTGGAGGGCAAGGGGCAGTGTGGGGTGGTGATGTGCCCTCTGGCTGAGCATGGCGGCTGCAGCCCCATCGCCGGCACAATCCCTCCAGCCTGCACGCACACAGGAAGGCTGTAAGGACCTTCCTTCACAGGGGACATCGCTAGGGACACCAAGCCTGCATGCACCAGAACACACTGTGCAGAAACTGGTGAGGACAGAAGTGCTGTTGCTTACCTCAGCGCCACAGCCAGGCTGCACACTTTCATGAGCCAAGTCTGGGCTGAGGTGAAGGTGCAGCAGCACTGACTCCCTTCAGAGCAAGTAGCCCAAGCTGGCCAAGGAGCCCAGGTAGACCTGCAGACACTCGCCAGGAGATCAGAAATACATTGCTAAGATGCTGGGCTCCTTGGCTGGCTCAGCCAGCTGCACTGCAGGGTGCACTGGGTGCCAAACCTCTGTGCCTCACAGCAAGAGAGCTGAAAACGTCAAGTCCTTGTGCACCTTGTGTCACTCTTCTGACTTCAGTCCTGTGCTGGGGTGTTGGGAGAGTGAGGCAGAGGGGAGAAAATCCAGAACTAGGGACTGAGGAGGTAGAGGGAGTGGAGAGAGAAAAAAAGCAGCTGTGAAACAGGACAGAGAGGCAGGTAGACCTCCAGACCTCATTGTCCAGGGGAAGGCCTTGGCTGAGTCTCCTGGCCCCACTGAGGTAAAAGTTCTTTTCGGTGCTGAACCCAAAAGGCAACTTGCTGAGTTACATTTTTAAGGTGAAAATTTTATTTCTAAGACAACACTAATCTACTTCCGCTCCTCCAATCTCTCTTGCTTCATTTTTACCCTAGAAATATGAGGAAAATTTACTTTGATCAAGGGTTGGGGTTTTTTTGGAAGACTTGGGATACTGCAGGGTTTTTAATGATAAACAGTACCCTGTTTATCAGTATTATAAATATATATATAAAATATATCAGGGATATATTTTAAGCAGTACCCTGCTTAAAATATATCCCTTCGATCAAGTCAGGCGTGACTGATACAGCTTCAGACTTCCAAGGGGCATATAAAAATAAATAACAGGAACTAATCCATACAGTCAGTTCTCCGTAGGAGCTCAGGGATTTACATGTCTAAACTTCACTGGGATGAGACTTCAGGACTGGGGATAAAACTCCAGCTAATTAAGCATAACTTCAGTGAGGACAAAACCCGGGCAAGGGGAAGAATTTGAAGGTAGAGACTGGAGTTGAACAAATTTCAACCTCAGAAATGGTACTGAAAATGAGTAGTCATTACAAGGAATCATTTTAAAAAGCAAAATAACTGATTGGTTATAAAAGCTGTGTCTCAAAAGTGGGTTGGAGCTTTGTCTTTTACAGGATATTCATAGAAAAGGGAAAATATTTTTCCTGGTTGCACATGGCTGAAGAAAACAGGGAAGGGAAACGCGGTATTAAGAGGGGTAGAGGTTAATGTATAGTTAGTATGTGCAAAGCTGGAACTTGTACTTTGCCTTAACTTTCACTGAGGATGAGGGTGTTAATCATGCAGCTGCAGATGAGAAGGGTAATGGGATGGGTATGGAAATGTTCACGGCCAGGCTAGAAGCAAATCTCAGGGCTCCTTCCTTCACCAGAGGCAGAGGAACGGGCTAATCCACATGCCAGAGCTCCAGAAGAACTGGCCCGATGTCTTTAACAGGTCCCTCAGTCAGAGGCAGGAGCACAGTGAGCCCATACAGAAGAAGTGAACTGATCTGGACAAGAATGGGCATGAAGGCTTCAGCTTAATAGTATACAGAAAGTTTCAGAACAAATGGTGAAGGAAAGGCTAGCAAGAGACAGGGAGCTAAATGGCATGAGATTAAATGGGTTTATCAAACCCATTTATCTTTCTTGGGTAAGGTAAGCTGCAAGCCATTTGCTTAGTGAAGGAAATGGGGTGTATCTCATCTCTCTGGACTTAAATTGCACATTTCATATGATGCTATGTGGAAAGTTCTTAAGAAAAGGGAGAAGTGATTTAGGTCAAGGAATAAACCCCATAAAGACCTGCTGTGAGAGCAGAGCAGGGCTGTCAGGCTGGAGGGCAGCTAACCAGGGGAGCTTTAAACATCATTACAGGAGATCTGGCAAAGTGCTTTGGTAAATGAGCTTGGCACTAATGTTAGCAGAGAACTGGTGAAATTGCTGATGACAGAAAATACGAAACAACTTCAGGACAAATGAGACTTGAGATATTATTGCACAGAAAAAAGTAGTCAGCAGCAGAAAGCGTCAGTCATAGACCTCCCCTACGAGCTAGCTGGCAGCTCACACTTCAATCACCAACTCACCAACTGGGTGGAAACACGAAGCAAGAAATGCGGTCCTGGAAGGCAGCAGGAGAGGTGCAGCCCAGGCTGCAGCAAGGGCTGGGGTGTGCTTGAGGAGGGGCTCTCACGCTTCATTTTGCAGAGTGAATGTGGACACCAAGGGGGTTTCTGTGCGTTAATGCCCCCAGCAAGGGAGAGGGAAGAGCTGAGGGTGCTAAGGGCCGATGCCGGTACAGACTAAGTGATCAAAAAGAGGCATCAGGCATTTTGGTTAGAAGATCATTGCTAACTGTTTGACAATGTGGTTCAGGAACAGGCTCCCCAGTGCAAGCCGTGCATGCAAAATGTTACATCAGTTTGAGGACGGAACTTGATAAGTTTATGAAAAGGATTATATATCACAAGGTACCCGTACCTGGAGACCTGGTGGCACAGAAGTTCCTGCCAGTCCTATGCACAAAGGCAAATATTCTGTAACTTTCAGTCAATATAAATAAGGAGCATGTGATTATATACACACAAAAAACAGGCACATGATTTATTAATCACAGGACCTCGGCTTGTCAAATAATAATTACAAGGCAATAACACACCTTGTTTTAATAAATGGCTCCCTAAAATTTTCTCCCACAGTAAACCAGGAAAAAAAAAAAGAACAATTATTCCAAGGTAAAGGTGGCATTTGGCTTTTCTGGTTGTTAGCTTTTAAATGAACTCATTGTCTGGAGCTCTTAGATCAAGTGCTCCCATTTTTCTGCACATTTCACAAGTTCAGCCCTTTCCAGTAGAGCGTCTTTTCAGATGTGCGGTTGCCTTTTGTTAAGGCAAGAATGAACAGATGACAAATTCAGCACAGAGGAGGCAGACATGCCTGGAACAGTTTTATGAAGTGAACCAAATTCTACGGCTTCTGCCAGGAGGGCGTACTCAAAAATGTGAAGAGGGGAAGGCTTTTTGTGCAACGTTGAGGGGCAAGCCCTGGAAAGGCACGGTACAGACAGGCTAAACTGTGGTTCGGGCAAGTGTTTATCCAAAGCCATCGCAGCGGGTGACGCTTCCATTTCCACGCTCAGGCAAACACGAGCTGATTCCCCCACCACCTCCCAGCCCTGACAGGCGCTGCACACACAGCTCTGCAGCGCAGCCCCGTTCCCAGCTCACGGACGGAGCTGCCGGAGGATGTTCAAAAGCAACTCTAATTACTGAGCATTAAAAAAAAAAAAGCGAAGGCGTGTTTCAGTATCCTTTCAACCTGGAGCTGACGCTGCCTGATGGAGAATGGGATTGCTGTGCTTGCAGTTCATTTTATGAAGGCACCTCTGCAGAAGATGCAAAAATAAAAGTAGGCTGAAGGAAAAGAAAGCAGAAGGCCGAGAGACAGACAACTGAACAGAGCAGATTGATTTAACAGATACGATACATTTTTGCTGTCTGCATTATGTGTGGAAATTTATATTCCAAGTACCACAGTAACAGACTCGACTGTAATCAAACAGCGCTGCTGAGGTGTCAGGAGCACAGATGCTGCCTTTCAAAAATATTTAAAACAGAAAGTAAAACTTTAAAAGATCTGCAGTAGGGACGGCAACGAAAACGCTCTGCTCTGCAATGTTTCTAGACCAACGCAACTTCTCCCAGCTTTTCACTGCTCTCTCTGGTGCTGGAAGTCAGAGGACCCATGTGAATCACCTCAGCTCAGATAAACCATAATGAAAAAGCAAAGGCTGGCAGCAAACTGGCCAAGAGCAGCCCAGAGACACGCGGTGTCATTGTGCACTAGACATCAGGCGGGGGAAGGGCTGCTCCCCACATTTTGGGAAACATCAGCCAATGGATTCCTCCCCTGGGTGTTACGGGAGGGCTTGGCCAGCATGTGAGAAGGGGAGGGAGGGCAGAGTTTGAAAACAACCCAGCAGGCTCTAAGGAAGGAAGTGACCTGCTCGCCTCCGTGCAAACATTTTGTTCCAGGTGATCGGCGGTGTTAGGGGTGGAAGAGCAGGAGGGGCCTGGCAGCTGCCAGCGGGTCCCCGCTTCGCGCAGGTTGGGGCATCGGAGGTCCTGGGCACAGGTAACCCCGGGATGCAGGTGTTGGGGAGTGGGTGTTGAGCTGCGCAGCCTGCACAGGTTGCCTGGAGCAGCAAACCAGCCAGAAACAGTCAAAAGAGGGTTTGGGGATTTTCTTTTCCCATACGGTGGGAGGAATTCTGCTCTGTTCTTTTTATGGTGGTATGTTTGCTATTAAGATGGCTGGGGGAGGGAGGCCAGGAAGGAGCAAGCAGGTCTCGACAGCTCAGAGATTAGCATGTGATCAGCTGTCTTTTAAATGTTACAGGCAGTTCTGAGGTTAGAAAGGCAAGAAGAGGGGCTGTCTTTTAGCAGACTGGTTGATACAATGGAAAATAGAAATAATCTTTCATGTGCATCAGTCCTTTTTCCAGGTCACAGTGTTTCAGAAATCAGAAAACACAGGCAGCCAAGTCTGGATGAGATTTTTCAGTGATTGATAGCCCAGCTGCTAATAGAGACATCCAGCAGAGAAAGAAAAAACACACCATTTTCTTGTCAGGAGGTGTGCTGGGTGGTTCAGGAGGTTTCATCTTCTTTTGATTACTTACCCAGCTTTTGGGGATCTTGGAAGAGATCCAATCCTAAAATTTACCAGAAAATCCCCTAGCAGTTTTCCACGGTGCTTTAAAACATGTAATTGGCACGATGCACTGATTTTGCTGAATTTGCGACATCTTCTCTCGTGCAGGTTCTGGTTACTGTTTCAGTTTCACTGCCACCTCTTTCCTCCTCACAGCCAAATCTCTTCAAAGCCCCCCTTCTGTCTTGCAGGGGAAGCTGAATTCCACGATCTCTGTTAATAGCTAGGATTTATTTTCCAAATCTCAGCGCGCTGGAGCGGTTTGCCTGGTACGTGCTAGTCAGTGGAGATGCAAAGAGCAAACTAGAAATTACTTTTTGATTGATGGGGAAACAACACACCTTTTGAGGCTGCCGCTAGGTTGCACGTGGAAAAAAAAGTCTTGTGTGAGCATGGTGAACTGTCCTGACTTGAAAATGTCTGCAACTTGGTATCTTCATGAAGGAGAAAGATCTTCTTTCTGTCATTTGTCTGATGGGGAAAGTATTTATGGTTGAAAATGCAGCAGTTGTGCTGCGCAGTCTTTTAAAAGTGAGATGAGATAGGGAGCCTGCTTTGGCAGGGGGGTTGGACCCGATGATCTCTTGAGGTCCCTTCCAACCCCTAAGATTCTGTGAAAGTTCTCTGCTGGTTTAATTCTTAAATTTAGTTTTCATCTTAGTTTTTATGATTCATGCAGAGCTTGGCCAGTAAATGAATTCAGAGGCTCTTATACAAGGAAAATTTGGCTTTTATTTGAGTCAAAAGTACACTGATTTGGAGTGGAATTATACTGAAAAAATATGTAAAACTACTACAGAAGTCCAGCCATAATCTGTTAACTGAGGAGGATTCTCTTGTTGCAAAATTTCTCTTGCTGGAAAATCCTGCAAAGCAAAAGTACTTTGAAAGAAGAAAGGATTTGTATTTTCTTCCCTCATAGCACTGGCCTGCTATTGCTTGTGGTGTCCAGAGTGACAAGTTACAAAGAGAAAACAAAGTTGAGTTTTTAGGAGAGACAGTGAACAGAGGGCGAAATACATGACAATGACAGGGGGCTATCATCTTTAATCTGTCTGGCCCCACGAAGTGTGTATAGAATAAACAGGGTAAACAGTGAGGTAGAAAGTTTGGAAGATTGCGCATGGATATGGGTGGTTTAGCTGTTAGGAGTTTCAGTAGTGGAGAAGGTGGCTGCATCACCTTTTTACCTGTCAGTTTCCCTGCAAAGTAGGGCTCTTGCCTGACAGCTGTGACACACCACTGTTGCCGTGCTTCCCAGTCCCCCTGTGTAAAGCCCTGTCCTGTAACACTCAATGCTCAAGAGAAAGTAGAGGAATCTTGGCAAAGAGGCAGCAAAAGGCCCGAAATCCCCATGTTAGCAACACAAAGAAGAGGCAATACCTTATTTTTCTAGTGGTTTTGCTTCAGAAAAAAAAAAGTTTCTGATTAGAGGAGGGCACGATGTTATGGAGGAGCCAGGCACAGCTGTCAGGGTTTCCACGGCAGGCTGTGCTGCCAGCACACCCAGGGCTCAGCTTCCCAGTCAGGTTCTGTGCCTGGATTGCAAACACCCACCCATCTCTCTCATGGGTTCCAGGCGCGACTGTTCCCCCACATCCTGGGGATTGTTACTTCACACCTAACCTCAGACCTGTCCAAGGTATTGGTAACTGACGCTAATGACCCTTATAAATGTTAATGTGGCAGGAGATGCTGGTATGGTGCGCTCCTGTGAGCAGACCGGGGTGTCTTAGGCTGGGAAATGGAAGCTGCTGGCCTGGTGCCTGCGCGATAACAGCCCCGCAGGCCACCTCTGTACCCACCTACCCAGGCGGCCTGAGACAGCTGTATTTAACCCCTGGGCCAGCCATGCCGAGTAGGCAGGCACACGCCAGAAGGCCTGCAGGACAGGGCCTGAGCAGGAGGGCGCCGGGCCGCCGCTGACGGCAGCAGCACGCAGCGCCGCACGGAGCGGTCTGTCCGCCTGCCTCACGCACCGAGGCATTTCCTTTCCCTCCGCCCGGGAACGCTGCGCTGGGCGTTGAGCACCGCTGAGGACCGCCGCGCCACGGGACGTCTCCTCAGGGGCCCTAGCAACCAGCCGGCCGCCTCCCGCTCTACCCACACGAGCGGTCCCGTCCCGCTGACACCCCCGAGATGGCTGTGCCCTGCCCCACCGCTCCCCCTTCTCTTTCCTGAGGACCGAGCACTCCAACCGTCCCCA
>VZTU01021242.1:360082-376996 GCA_013400835.1 Zapornia atra | reverse complement strand
GGGGACGGCCCGGGGTCCGGGCGGCCCTGCCTTCTCCTCCTCGCAGGCAGGGTGAGGCGGCCCCGCCCGGTGCGTAAGGGCCGGCCAGGCCGCGGGGCGGTCGCTGAGGGGCAGTTGGCGCCGTGAGGACCCGCTCCCCCGGACTGACCCCCGGACAGCCCGCCCCGCTCTCGCTGTCTCGGCGCGCCCGGGCCGTCGTGGCAGCCGGGCTTCGCTGCGTCCCGCTTCGCCACCTCCGGCGGTGGCAGCGTAGCTGAGGGCACGTCCCGTGAGGTGCGGACCCTCCTCGGCCGCAGCCGGGGCGCGTGAACGGCTGCCAGGCCTGTGCGGGCGTGTGGCGGCAGGGCCTGGGCCAGCCCCGCGCCCACCGGCCTTAGGCTCCCAGTCAAGCCTTTCTTCAGGGCCGGAGCTGCTCCGCCGTTGGCGCCTTCCAGCGGCACGGGGTTTGTAGGGGTAGCTGAATCTTGCGAGGTTATTCTAGTGTGTGGCTGCAGGACGACAGCTGGTGTTTGCGGGCCTCCGCAGCGTTCCTCGGTGGTGGGGAGGGCTTGCTTGAAGTCAGGGAGAAAAGAAGGGTGTAAGCTATGTGGAAGTTCCTCCGGGATGTTTTGTCTAGGTGTAAGGTCTTGATAAGTTCTGGAAGCTTTCTTCTGCAGTGTGTGGTGTTCCTAAACGTTAATTTGCTGCTGTTTACCTGCTGGGCTAGAATCGCTTGCATAGGTGGAATATGTGCTGTAGTAGTGAGTGGGGAGAGCTGAACATACTATATTGGCCCTTTTCAGTGACTTAAGGCATCTGCTTATCTGCTAAACTACTTTAAAAGTACTTTAAAAGCACTGATTTCTCACAGCATTCTTGTTTTGCAGATGTTTAAATTTACCTATGTCCGTTTTGTTGTAACTTTATTTGTTCTAAAAAAACATTGGGGTTATTCTGATGCTTTTAATATAGGTCTTCAAATTGTGTTCTGTGGTTGATAGACAGTACTGTGTGATATAACTGCAGATTATGAAGTGATTTTAAAAATGTTTTTACTGTAGCATTCTGAAGCTCCAGCAGACCTGTTGGCTTGAGTTAATGAGAGGGTTCATTGACAATGTCTTACTAATCAATAGGATGACTTGAATTTAAGGCTCAGTCATTCCAGCATCCATGTTACAAACAAAGCAGGGTGCTGAGTCTTAAAAAGACAGTGTATGAAAGTCATGTTGTTACTTATTAGGTTGTCATAGGTGGAGGATTTCAGCTGGGGTCCTATATGGAAACAGTATTTTACCATTGGAATTTTAGGACTTGATTACAAGTTAAGGGTTGACTTAAAAATTAAGGAAGTCATGATGGTTATTTAATAACATTTTTGTCCTTTGTCATTTTCTTTACAGAAAGGTGGACAACTAATGGAACATTCTGCTAGGAAGAATCAAACTGTTCTTACAAGGTAGTTTGCTCAGATTAGACTGAGATCTGTACAAGAAAATACCTGACCCAACAGTGACTGGAAACACTTGAGAACTCCTGAATGATTGATTGAGGTAACTCTGAAAAAATGTTTATCTAAAAAAGATGGTGTAGGGCAGAGAGGACTTCTTATTACATAAAGCTGTTAACTGTTTGGGTTGACTTAGGAAATGCAAGATCATGGCAGCTTGATACCGTGCCCTAAACCAGAGGTTCTTTATTGCCAACGGTCGGGGATGAATCATTGGCAGTTAATAGCTCTGCGGTAGGCAAGAGGGCATAGGAGGGGAAAACAAGGAAAGAGAAGAAAAGGGGAAGGGACTGCTGCTGTTTGGTGTCACAATCTCACCGCTCAACGGTAAGCTGCTTTCAGGGCACCAAAGGATGAGGAAGGGGAGAAAAGATCCACTGAATTCATAAGGCACTTAAGAACTTTTGCAAAGCAATTTGTGAAAATCTTGCTGGTGAATTTGGGAGCTGCTCAGTTTTCTGTCGATGTAAAGGAAAGATGGATGATGCCATGTCTTTCATAGTGACATGAGGTGGTTTGTAGAATAGCAGCTGCTAGGAAGAGGGAGAAAGAGTAGCAGAAAAAGAGAAGTGTTCAGCTTTATCCCTTGCAGCTTGAATGGTGGCTCTAAGGAGTGTTTGAAGGGTACAGAGCGCAGGTGTCAAAGTTTGACATCTGTTTGTAAACAAATGGTGAAACATAACGACTGTGTCCTTGAGGGGAGGAACAAAAAAACAGCTTGTCTTCTAAGGGCCGGTCTGAACTTGATAAATTGGTACCATTTTATCAGTATAGTTCACCTGAAGAACATTTCTTCTCTGAGTGCAATAGAACATTGGAATCATTTGCTCATGTAGATAAACACTTTGCAAAACAGGACAGACTAAATTGATAGAGGTGACGTTTATCAATTAAAAAAAAGCTGCACACAGAGGGCTTTTACCCTTAAAATAACGGCTTTTATCCTGGTGCCTCCTTTATAAGCAACAGAGCTGACAGCTGCTCAGACATCAAGGCTTTGATAGAGTTTGAGGGTGGTGCTGTTTCGTGCTACATCGTTTACCTTCCCAGGAACTTTTCAGTGGTTACTGATAGTTAATTATAACTTGTTTAGAAAAAAACAACCCTATTTTTGCATTGTATTCTGAGAGTAAAGCCTTTGCAGTTCTTGAAGATTTGGTCTAGTGCTTTGCTTCTTCTAAGCTTCTCTGTTTCTGTTCAGGTCTTGGAGGGAAAACATTAAGACTTCACATTTCACAGTCAGTTCTGTTTAAGCAACAATGGAAATAGAGAAGCAGCACGTTTATATTACCCCAATAGGTAAGTAATGAATTCAGTATTTTTTTTACTTAAAACTTATCTGACCTTAAGTGTTCTCTGTAGAAAAATTGTATTACATGTTCATTTTTAACAGTACTGGCTTAAAAAAAACCTTCATAAAAAATTTACACAATAGTTCTTCCAATTATATATCTTAATATCCTGCTTCATGATAATGATTTCAAAATTTGTTAAAGAAATATTAACATCATTATTTTAACTTAATAATGGTGGCTCTGGGATTCTTACCATCTGACTTTCAGTAGTGCTGGTGTGAAGAAAAGAATAAGCTCAAAAGTAAAATATGTTGTAGGTGTATTTGAGAGGTACAAATTCTGCTTTTATGTAGCTGTTTAGCTTAAACTTAGAGGAAATAAATGATGAAAGGCTTGTCTGGAAGTAGGCTGGCATGGGAAAAACTTACTGAACATATGTTAGAGATTGCCCTGAAACTGACTGTTTTGCCCATGTTACAAATGTCTTTTATAATGCTTAGTCAAATTATTACAGCTTCATGTTGTTTTCTGTGTCTTCCAAAAGTTGCAGTGATCTGAACTGACCTTTTTATACCAAAGAATATTTGTAGCTTTAAAATGTTTTTTATATATATGTGTGTGTTAATTTGGTACATAATGCAGTTAAATGGCAGCATGCTCCATATGACCTCTTATTTTATAAAACCAGAATTAGTTTAATGTAGAAGATACATTGCTTCTCTGCATTTCAGAATTACATTTGGATAATAGGTGGGAAACTGCTAGATACCTAAATTAACCTACTTTGGTAAAAATTTGTGTGTAGGTAAGTACTTGCTGAATGCTTTGTTAATTAAGGTAGCACTTTAAAAGCACATATCTCAAGTGTGCCTGCTAGGCTTAATAGCAGGGTAGTAAGATAAATTTGGATAACCTCTTAATATATAGTAAGCAAAGTCTCAAAGTTTATAGAACACTAGTGCAGCATGTATAAATGTAAAAATGAGAAGCTGAAAGGATGATCTGCATTATTTTAGATGTACTTTTTGTAAAATTACTTTAGAAAAGTGTTGAAAACTAGTAGAACTGTTTAACCTTTTTTTTTTTTTTCAGCCTAACAAGGTAGTGGAAAGCCAGTTGGTTATACTGTGGAGAAAGGTTGCAGCTGGAAACAATAGGGTTACATTAAAAAATAATTCTGTAGTGCAGTGAGAAACACCAAGTCTTATGGGTTGGATGTTTCCTGTGGAGGATTTCCTTTAGTTTTAAACCTCAGATCAGGATTGTGTGAGGGGGCTGGACTGCAGCCTCCCCTTTTATCAGTAGTTGTCAGATTCAAGATGGTTTGTGTTAATTGTTGGCCATTTTCTCTGGAAGCTGAGGAAAAAATGGTCATCGAAGAGTGTAGTTCGTGGACAGCCAGACTGCAGGTCTAACCTGGAGAAATGCATGGGAGAGTGGTCACAAAGAAGAATTCAAATTCATGTGTCTGAGATGAGCTGATTGTGCTGATGGGGTCTCCCTGAGGAATGAGAGGAAGGAAACCTGTTCTGTTTGATTTTGCTTTTTTGCCCCCTCTGCAAGGTCTATGCAGATCTCTCATTGTCTTATTAAAATGTTAGACAAGCTGAGAAAGCTTGCTGTGGGGAATCTTTTCCTGGGCGTGAGGCATGTGCTTCTTTTTTAGCTTGCTGCAAGCATAAAAGGAATGCTTTTGCAGGAGTAATGAGCGGAAAGATGAAGTTTAGACTGGAATGGCTGTGTTATTGCTCAGTGGTGGCATTCACATCTGTGAACACCAGCATCTAAATGTTATTTCTTTGATCATGAAGGAGGCAGTTGCATCAAACTTTCTGCATTTTGTAGTGTAGTATCATCTTTAATATGGGTAACTAACTTGGAGGTTGTATATGTTTTGTTTTAGTGCACTTTGCTTTCAAAATAGCTTTTGTGAGCCTGTTTTTCATTTAATAAATACAGTTCTGAGAAGTATTGTCAAATGAATGTTGCTAATTAGAATGTGTTGGGATGGTGAAGTAATATTGTCAGCTAAGTTCAAATACAAATTAAAATACTACTCATATTCCCACTTTATGGCAGTGCACTTTTCTGTAAAGCAGGCTTGGTGTAGCTGGGAAAGCAGCTGCTTCTCTGTGTGTTTCCTGGGCTTGGGACTCTAGGCTCTATCTTTGAGACATTGCTGAGTCCTTAAGAAAAGAAGGGCTCGGCAAATGAGAGCTGTGGCTGTTCTCTTTGTGTGTGTTTTCCAAATTACAAGGACTCCCAGGGTACTAACCAGAATGTAAATGGGTCCCTCGGTGCTTTTTTTATCTTGATGAGTTAAGATTAGGAAGAAGAATTTAGGAAGGCTTTTGCTCATAATGCTTGCAGTAAGACATTCTGCTGAACCATACAGCTCAGGTGGGGGACACTACCTGTGTGAAATAAGACTAGAAAATTTTAAATGTGCATTAGCTTCCTTCAAGAGTGAAAATTATTGCAGTTGTAAGTACTTACAGGCATTTACAGATCCTTAAGTTGAGAGTCTTTTGTTGGGTATGAAACAAAGCCAGTTATCTATTAGATATGATCGTATTGGGGAATAAACCATGGCCTTTTTAAAAACAATCTTGGCAGAAGCTACAGTGAGGGGCAATTCATAAAGAAGAGAGACCACATTGCTTTCAAAGACTTTCTTCTCTAAGTCTTCATTACCAAACTCCTCAGACTTTGTATTAAACAGCATCTCCCCCCCAACTTAAAAATAGTGATGCTTTTGTATACTTGTAAGTCTGAAGGATTGATTTTACAGCTGGTGAGCTGTGTTTGAAATTTCTTGAATGAGGGGAGTGTTGGTTGGTGACTTAGGAGATGAATTTCACTTTGGTAACTAGTCTGTTAACATTAGTGAGTTCTTATAGAATTTACCTCCCTGGCAGTTTCTGTTTATCAATTGAGATGAGTGGGTGGAGTGAGAACTGGGCACTTAGATCTTACAGCACTGAGGATTTCTGAATGTTTTTGTTTAAGAAGGGTGGGGTTTTCTGTAGGTCACCTGTTTATAAATGGTCTGTTCATTTGCTTTCCAGTGCTTGACATATGCTCCATTTAGATTGTGGATGGGTTGTTTAGGGGAATAAGGAACTCCTTATTGCTGTTATGTGTAGACATACTTTAAAAACAACATAATTTGCCTTTACACTGTTGGAAATATGAGTTGTATTTAATGTTGAAATCCTTTGAAAAGGCAGTGTGTTTTGTTGTTCTAACATAAAACTGTTAGTTTTAACTCTAACGAACACTTTGCTTTGTCTCCTTTTTCAGAACTTGAGAATCTAAGTGATGCTCCATTTTCTGGGGATGAAGAAAATGGTGGGTCTGAGGAACGGAAGGCTGAAATCAATGGCAATTGGATTCCTGCAACTTCAATTACTGAAGCCAAAATAAATGCTAAAGCAAAGAGACGGTTGAGGAAAAACTCTTCTAGAGATTCTGGGAGAGGAGACTCTGTTAGTGACAACGGAGACACACTGAAGATTGGACTAGTACCAACGAGCCCAAAGGGGAAACTCCTGGACAGGCGATCTCGGTCTGGAAAGGGAAGAGGCCTACCAAAGAAAGGTTGGTGTCGCTTGGTGCAGACAGCAGCAAGATAAAGATTCTGTCCAAAGCATAGTAATTTTTTTTTTCCTACTGGGAATCATTTTCATAAACCACAGTCTCTGTGCAGGGATTTGGTCCCTTGTGTTAGATGGTATGTGGCATTCTTACTAGAAGATTTTTATGTGTATCATCAATTAACTTTTGCCTTTAAGGCAAGCACCTTTTCTTAGCAAATTTAATACAGAAATTTGAGCTGTTGGTGGTTCACAGGATTGTTACTAATGCAAACTTAAAAGCATGGCTATATTTGAAAGTGCAGTTTCATACCGCTTCTGGTATCTTCCTGGAAGGTGGTGAAAAGACTGGTTGCTCAAGTGGAACACGTCATACAAACACGTGCTTTTCAGCATGTATTGCTAGAGCTGGGAGTTGGGCACGGACGGTGGTACATCACTCAAGTGAAAGACTGCTGGGTTGAACTCAGAAGTGTTATACTTGTAAACTGGTGGTCCTTCCTTACTGTCCATTATTTTTCCAGGTGGAGCAGGTGGTAAAGGAGTTTGGGGAACACCAGGTCAAGTGTATGATGTGGAAGAAGTAGATATCAAGGATCCTAATTATGATGATGACCAGGTAGGCAAATAATTTCTTTGCAATGTTATTTCCTTTATTATTTCCAGTTGCTTTGATGCTGCTTCTGTCAATGGAAGGGTGACCTTGTGAGTTATGTGAATGTCAGCCTGGCTTGGCTGTACTAAGTGCTTATTTTTATGTTCAAGAATGGATTACTGGCTAAAGGCAACTGGTGTAGAAGTATCACACTAACATTCACTACTCACTCCTGGTTCCCATGGAGGAGAGTGTTGCAGTGCTGCTCTGTCACAAGCAGGCACCATGTTAAAGTGCAACACAAGTTTCCTCAGGTTGAGAGTTTAGTTTGGGACAGTATCATTTATGGTTTTTTCTATTCCCTGTATTCACAACCTTCCCAGCGTGTTGTATCTACTTGGTATAAACACCTCAAACTAGTGCAGAGTTAATAGCCTGGGTATCTTGTTTATGTGTATTTATTTAGAATACAATGTAGAAGACTGTACCTTACAACCATATTAGCAGGGGAGGGAGGGAAAGTAAAGCTCCTTGGGTAAAGCGTGCTTTATAACATTAAATCACTGAGAAAAGGAAATACTGATTACAAACACAATTACTAAAGTCTCTGAGATCAATATAATTGTGAGACTAAATAAATTCTGTATGATGTAAGCAGAGTGATGGTGGTGTCCTTTGAGCAGAGGTGGAGAGGAATATGAAAACCTTCTCCCAGGATAATTTTTTTGCCTGCAATTCAAGACTCCAACAGAGAAACCTGTTAAAAATGAAGCTGATGGGTGCACAAAGAAAGTTTAATGAAGAATGAATATTCTGTGGAACTTTTGTATGCTTAGCTCTTCTAAGGTTTTAAATGGAGACTGATGTGAAGGAAGGATAGGCTTTTGGGCTTCTGCTATACGACTTGATCATGGAAAGCTTTTTTCCAGTAAACATTAGTTGGAAAACTGCATATTTCTGTGATCTGTAGTTTTGCTCTGAATGTTACTTCTGTAGACCCTGAGGAGTTAGGGAACTGAATTATAGTGTGGAGATCTGGTTGTGCTGGAACCCTGCAGACCAGGTTATACAAGAGGCAGTTGCTGTGTGATTCTTTTTCCCCCTTAGGGAATGTCTTCACTCACAAATACTCTGGAAATGCCTTTTTTCTGATTTGTATGTGCTGTTGCCTGTTTGGTCACGCAGTCACTAAGGAAGAGAGGCAGGCTTGCTGTCAGGGGCTGGAGTGCCACTTGCAGGGAAAGATGCTGGAAGTTAAATCTTGTGCTGTGGCACAGTGAACTGCTGGGCTGGGCTGGGTCAGCAGTTTCTGTGGTTCTTCCTGCAGTGCGTAGGCTCTTGCTCTCTGTGTTGCCGTGGTGTCAGCAGAACCCTAGGAACAGAGTTTGGAGGGTTTACCATCATCTAACAGGAAATTCAGCTAAGAGTAAACTCCAAATACAAGAAGATGTTTAGGCAGCATTATCCACACTTTAATGGTAGAGACATAATCTGATCTTTTCTGGGAGAACACTGACTACCATGACTTAAGCATTAAGGATTTAGAAGATACATTTTGATGCTATTAGCACTGCATAAAATGTAAGAAGAGACAGTACTGTTTACATAAGGGTATATGTTTTTGTTGTCTTTTAAAATAGGAGAACTGTGTCTATGAAACAGTAGTTTTGCCTCTGGATGAAAGAGCATTTGAAAAAACTTTAACACCAATTATACAGGAGTATTTTGAACATGGAGATACAAATGAAGTGTCGGTAGGTCGCATGCCTTTTTACTGTTTCCTTTTAGGGAGCAAACCTCTAGCATACAAGGGAATCCAGGCTCTAGCTATAAATGAGTGTATAGAGATGTTGGCATGAAAAGTGCAGTAAGAATACCTAAGCAGTTATGTTCGTTACATGAGCAGAAGCATATATGTAAATATATAATTATAAGCATATAAATATTTATGCATTTGCAACATTTATATAATACATATTTATATAATAAAATTAAAAGTCTTAATCTGTTTTGTTTTTCAAATCTTATTTAGGAGATGCTGAAGGATTTAAACCTTGGTGAAATGAAATACAGTGTGCCAGTGCTGGCTGTTTCCTTGGCATTAGAAGGGAAGGCTAGTCACAGAGAAATGACATCTAAGCTTATCTCCGACCTTTGTGGGACAGTAGTAAGCAAGAATGACGTGGAAAAGTCCTTTGATAGACTGCTTAAAGAGCTACCTGAATTGGTGTTGGACTCTCCCAGGGCACCACAGGTATATTTGTAAACTTTTATGCTGTTTCTTGGTTTTTTTAAATCGTGGCTAAAATCAAGTAAACTGAAATAGACATTGTATTTTGAAAACTATGTATAGGTTGTCTTGCTGTCTCATCCCTTACCAATTTCCCAGGCTGTGTTTTTACTTTGAGATGTCTAATTTAAATAAAATCTGAAAACCAAGGCCTTTGTAAATGTCTACTTAGAACTGCTTTGAAATTCAATGTTTAAGTAAAAATGCTTCTGTTTTGTTGCAGTTGGTGGGCCAGTTTATTGCTAGAGCTGTTGGAGATGGGGTTCTAAGCAACACCTACATCGATGGCTACAAAGGCACTGTGGATTGTGTCCAAGCTCGGTAACTTGGGATTTTATATAGCTTTTCTATTCCAAATGGCAAAGATGATCTGGAATTTAGGACATCAGGATAACATCAGGATAAAAATCATGTGGTTCTTTATAACTTTTTAAAAAAATTTAAATTATAAAAAAGAAACTCAGAATGCCAGTAAACAATAAAATCCAGAAAGATTCAGGTCAGAGGAGAAATACTTTTGAAGTGCCTGAAAAATGAGCTCATACATTTGAGTTCAGTTTGTCAGGTTTGTTGTCCAGCTTATGTTTGAGGGTGAAAAAAATGAGCTGAAACAAGAAGTGATTATAGAAGGTTTTGTCTGTAGAAAAAGCTTTAATGTGATTAATGAGTAAATATAGCATCAGGACAGCTGCTGTAAATAGGTTGTGAAATACACAAGGGATTAACTGTTTTGCCTTACAAAGGGCTGAAGCCTGTGCAGTGCTTTCCCAGACCTTATGTGCAATGCTTTATTCATCAAGAAGTAAAATTGTTCTCCATGTCAGGGTGGAGAAGTCTGAAGGACCAGTTCCTGACAAAGGGGGACATTTTAATAACCAGGCAGGTTTTATTACATTGCCCCCGTGAGCACACGTTTCAGGCTTGATGTGGAGGTGCTGAAATCTTGAAGCTCCATTTGTAACGATGATAGTTGGGCTCTTTCAGAAGGGAAACACTTGGCTGCCTAACTTCAGGGCTCGAATTGGTGAAAATTGTCAGTTCTACAGATGTCTCCTGTGATTTGAAGTATCATAGCCTACATACTACACATCTGGGATGCTTTGCTGCCTTTGCTATTTCTTGGCCAGTCTTTTCTGCTCATTAAATCTTGGTGAATAGAGTTGTTATGGGCTAGCCCACAGGATGAGGATTGGTGTAATTGTGCCTTCTTTAGCTTGGATGGTGCTTAACTGGATCTGAGATTTCTTTTTAGCACCTTACTTCCTTTTTCATTCTTCTCTCAATGGACTAGCAAGCTTCTCTAGTTCACACCATCTTTTTGCAATTACCTGTTTGCCTCCTGAAGTGCTGTTTTGGTTTAAATTCTAAAAAATTCCTAAGTCTTTAGACCCAAACATAATCTTGCAGCTGTTCTTAAGTGTGGAAGCAATTCTGGACTCTCCTGTTTGAGTTATACATGCCAAGCTGCATTCTTGGAGGAGCCTGGATACAATCCATCTCTGTGTAAAAAAAAATACAAAGTTCTTTCTTGTGAGGATGTTTCGGTTTCTTAAACCATCACAGGATTGTTACCTGTCTCTAGCATGGTATAACCAGAAGTGGGAAGGTGGAAAATGTGGGGAGCAAGCTTGCTGGCTTCTTGATCCAGATCTCCCCATGGAGTTGCTAACCTTGACCTCTTTCTAGGGGTCTGACCACTGTTGCCAAGTGTGGGGAAAGTTAGAGATAACTTTTCATTAAATTGTGTTAATAACTTTTTGAAAAACACCAACTTTGCTTTCTAGAGCTGCGCTGGACCGAGCGACTGTGTTGCTGAGCATGACAAAGGGTGGAAAGCGTATAGACAGCGTGTGGGGGTCTGGAGGTGGCCAGCAGTCTGTGAAACACCTGGTTAAAGAGGTAGGTGATTTCTACAAAATTCTCTACAGTTTACTGTTTGTCTAAGTGTATTTTTTTTTGGTATGGAGCAAAGGGATATCCCTATGCTGTAGCAAAATTGTCTTGAGCGTTTTGGCTTTTTAAAAATAATGTATACAAAGTAACTTTCAAAAACCCATGTGGATAATTTTGTTGATTTTGCAGGATTTGTCAGTGCTGGGAACATGCTAGTACAGATTCTGTATTGCAAGTACACATTTAGTTTTGCTTTAAGCAAAACTTTAAGCACTTAGCTTTTTAAGAGTTTACAATATAAAACAGTGAAATAATTAAAAGAGCCAAGATGAAACTGGCTAAACTAGATAAACCATTACTATTTTTTTTGGCTTTGCTCTTTAAAAGCATTGTAACTCAAAAAAAAAGAGGGAAGGAACAGGAATGTTCAGAGTTCCGTGCTATGAAGTAGGCAGGTTTAATGGAAAAGGCCATGTTATCATTTTGAAGTTGAGGGTAACAGAAGATAGGAGGAGTTCAGGGGATGATTAAGTTTAACCTTTTCTGGTGAATCTTGTGAGGCAGTGCTTTTAGTGCTTGTGTGTCTGTTCATGTTGTGGAGAGGCATTTGGCTTACACTGTGTTTCAGTTTGCTGATAACGTCTTAATTACGTTTATAAAAACTTGAGTAGCAAGTTTCAGGAACTAACTTGCTGCTGGGTTGACCGCAGATTATCAGAACAGTTGATGGCTTCTCTAATTTATATCTAATTTGTGTTGGGCTTTTTTGTTTTAAAATTCAATAGATTGATATGTTGCTGAAAGAGTATTTGCTTTCCGGAGATGTACTGGAAGTTGAACGTTGCCTCCAGGAACTGGAAGTACCCCATTTTCACCATGAACTTGTGTATGAAGTAAGGAGAAATCAAAGTCCCATTAATAATTGTCAGTAATACCAACAGGTTGGCTGTGGACATGCAAATAACCTAACTGGAATCTGAGGTTCAAGCTGAGAGCTTTGATATTATTTGAATAACTAAAGTGTTTCATGTAAAATTAATGGTTTGCATGCTCATTAGTGTGTGCATTGTGCAATTCTGAGATACTTCAGAACCAGACTGTGTAAGAGAGAGATCTTTGCTCTATCTGGGGAACTGTTCCCATTTGTACCCTTTATTTTTATCTGCCAGATTGGGAGATGGTTGTTCACTGATGAAGGTGAACACCTGCAATCAACAAAAATCTCTCTTCAGTAAATGGGCTCCTTTGAGAAAATTCCTTCCTGACAAAAGCACGGAGCCCTTTTAGTTGATGGAGGGTGTAGTGATTTGGAGATTTTACACTTCGTTCTTTTAAAATCAGATACAAAATCATCATAGATTCAAAATCAATTCCACAAAATTAATAATTGCCATCTGTATTTCAGACATATGGATTTAGTCATGTAGCTCTCAAACCTGAGCCAGAAAGGCAATGCTTTTCACTCTCAGAAGGTCTTTCTGGTTTTCCATATGCTTTCACTCCTTTTCACACCTCGTAAGTCTGTGTAGCATACTTGAACCACTGTCTCTGTTCTCACTAAAAGACTTGCATGACTTGTTTTAGGCGATTGTGATGGTTTTGGAGTCAACTGGAGAAAAGACCTTCAAAATGATACTGGATCTGTTGAAATCTCTCTGGAGGTCTTCTGTCATTACTATGGACCAAATGAAAAGAGTAAGTAATAGCATTTAGAAAACTTTGGGGAAGGTCTTCCAGAATTCATTTCTTTTTTTCCCTTTTAAGTACTATTGGTAGTCTACTGCTGACTGCTGTTTTTTGAATTCCCCATGGTGGTTCTGTATGCCATACAGTCTCTTGCTGATACATGTAACATGCTTGTACTGGATGTACAGGTGGATTCTGAGCATTAGAACTGCAAGGTACAGAATATTTGAAACTTCAGAGATTTCCAACTGCTTTACTCAATTAAGTGGTTAAACCTAGTAATTAAAAATACTACAGTATATCTTCATTTTTCTTAAAAATAATTTTTTGTTTATCCAGTAGTTTTTCATAATTGAAGTACAATAAGGACCCACCTAATTACAAATGTCAATTAGAGCAGCTAGTGTTTTGCACAGTTGGAATCATCCATGTCTTTGCTTCTAGGTATGAATATAGGACAGCTGTTCTGTCCCAGGGCAAACTAGGTACCACAGAGACCTGTGTCAAAATATACCCAGCCGTACTGCTGGCAGGAAGCAATGAAGTCATCTCTGGTTGTCACCAGTGTTTCCCTTACTGCATAAATTGTTGTGAAGACTTATGACCCCATTTTGTCTACTTACATGGAAGAAAAATTAACTTTTCTTCATAGTGTTACTACCCATGTGATAGCAGCCAGGCTGATGCCTGCATTCTATACTGTTGGGGTTTCTGGCTGCTAAAGAGATTAAAAATCCAGCTGGTGTTCTATGTAGGTGGGTAGTTGTGTAATACCATGGCTGGTATTATACCTTTTCTGCTAGTTTGCAGCTGCCTTGCTTTAGGTTTCTTGAAGTTGTCCGTAGTATATGTGAAATAAATGTTGAAATCAATCCCCTGCACTCTTGAGTGCAAGGGGATAATTAAAAAATTTTCTAATAAAATCACAGAATAACCAGGTTTTTGTTTGAATTCTTACACTGCAGGGCTATGAACGAGTTTACCGTGAAATCCCAGATATTAACCTGGATGTGCCACACTCCTATTCTGTGCTTGAGCGGTTTGTAGAGGAATGTTTTCAGGCTGGAATAATCACCAAACAACTGAGAGACCTCTGTCCTTCAAGGTACTTGTTTCACTGTAGATGTGTGAAGGCATGGCTTTTTTTTCCCCACTGGAAAGCAGGACCTTGGGACTAAAGTATCACAGATGGGAAATGGAAAGTTTGGAGGATGGAGAAATGGGGTGGGTTGTACTGGTAAAGTTTATTAAGAAGCTGCACTGATGTGAAACCTGAAGGCTGGGATAAATACCTGAGGAAAATAAGCCTTGGGGAGTTTGAGGCAGCGCACCAGTGTGTGCTCTCCAGAGGATGAAGGCCTGCCTCTCCTCTGTTTTGCTGATACACTTGGTGGAGGTCAGTGCAGTGCTGAGATGGAAAATTGAGGTGCCAGTGATCCATGCAGGTGACAGCAGAAAACTGTCAGAGGAAAAAATTTGTATTTAAGCGCTGGATTAAACATACTGAAGGGCATGAGAAGCGTTCCAAGATAAGACAACCAATCCCAGTGTTTCTGTCAAAGGGAAATAGACATTTATGTGGGATAAGCTCTGTGCACCTGATCCCTTGTCTGTCATGTGGTTGATATAGTGCCTGTTGTTTTGGTATTGTTTACTTACTCGTGGCATAACTAATGCTGTAGCTAATCAGTAGTCTGTTCTCTCCCTACTGGTCACAGTATGATTTGTAAGTTCTGTTTCCTGGGGGAAATACTTGTGAAAGTTAAAATTGTATGTTAAAGCTGTTACTCACAATTTACACCTAGGTAATACTATGTGCTAGATCTTTTCCAGTTTGGGTGTTGTGTTAAGCTGCTTAAACCATTTTGATAGCTTGTGATTAAATTCAGGTTTTGAAATGTCAGCCTTATCAAAAGCAGCCTCTATTTGTGGACTTCAGACTTAAAACTGAGTATTGAATGTTTTGCAGGTTTGGAGTGTGGGAGGGTTAAGACATCACTGCAACAAAAGCTTGATCACACTTCAGTTATGAATACATTGAGAGGTGGTTTTGGCTTGTATACTTCAGTTTTGGGTAGAAAAACACTATTCCTAGGCTTTCAATCTAGGATCTTTTGCAAGTGTGAGCATTTCAAGGTGAGCAAAACAGACAGCACCTGACAACATGGATTTTGAAAAGCTTTTTGGAGATAAACCTAGATGTAATATTAAGCTGGATTTTCAGCAATTTACCAGTGATGGACCGTGTCAGCTCATGTTGCTGAACTTGCACACTTTTTATATTTGACTCCTCAAGGTCAAAGGAAGATTCTTATCAGTGGTAGATAAGAATACACAAGTGATGCTATGTTGAAATTACTGAAAAGATACTTTCTTCTTTCTTCCAGGGGCAGAAAGCGTTTTGTGAGTGAAGGAGATGGAGGTCGGCTTAAGCTAGAAAGCTACTGAATGTGAGAACCAACTCCTGAAGCCTTAAAAGTTTAAAGGGAAAAGAGCTATCTCTATATATACAAACACGCATGCTTTTTTGGTGTGTGTATGTATATATGTGTACACATATACCAAAACCTTACAGAGTTGCTTAGCACAGTTCATATTTTTTTAAAAAGCACATGTTTTGGGTACATCTTTTTTTAAAAATAGTGTTATAAATTTCAGAAAGAAAACTTCTTTGGGTATGTAGTAGAAAAACTGGCCACTCCACTGTGGTGGTGCCTTCAAATAAGCTATCTTTTTATGTGCCATATGTTTATGACCTAATCATTCCATGTTTGCATCGTCTGACTGCCGCTCTTTTCTTTCAAGGACAGTGTTGTCATCATAAAAAGCTTTAGAGAAGGGTCAAGTTAAGCTGCTGTGATCCTATTTTCATTGCTGCTGACGAAATACTGTGCTTTGGGAGGAGAAATTAGCTGTTTCTTTGTTTTAAAGAGCCCAAGAAAATTGAGTTGGGTGACAAGATTGATTCATCTATTTCAGGGGAGAACACTGGTTGGTTTTAGCCCCATGTACCAAACTTTTTTTTTTCTATGTAACTGGAAAAGTGAAAAGTTCTGGTAAAGCATATTAAAAGTATTTTTTGTGAAGTTCTTGCTTCTGCCTTATTTTCTTTTGAAACAGAACAAATTTAACTGTGTTCAAATCGTTGAAGTGCATGCAATCAAGCTGTGCATCTAATACCGGCCTTTTCTATTGCTATCTGCAGCAGAGCACTGAGTAATTAAACTCGGGGTTAAGTATTTACCAAGTATGTTTTTGAAAACAATTGGCTTGTGTACGAGGGTCCAGGCTGGCAGGGAGCTGTGGGAGTGTGTCTGTACGGCGCAGCTTTGCCTTTCTCCAGGACAAGACAGATCCAGGGCAGGCTGACAGCAGCACGGGGCAGCCCCTCCCGCTCCCTTACTTCAGTCCTGTGACTAGGTTTCCCCGTTCTGGCTCCTGCTGGAGCCCCAGGCACAGGCTGGGGTTCGACCGCCTGACGGTACCCGGCCCTAGAGCAGCACCTCCCGGTCCTGGAGCCGCTTTCCCTCAACTCGGCATCTCTTACGGCCAGGCGCCGAAGAAGGAGCCTCCCACCTCCCCCCGGCCCCGTCCCCCAGCAGCTCCTGCCTCCTCGGCCAGCCTTTAATCCGCAAGCTCCGTTACAAAGCGGGTACCTCCGAATCGCGGGTGCGACCGCCAGGGGTGACGGTCCTCGCTGCCCCTCCCCGGGGCTAGGGCTGGGGGGGCGGCGGCGTCCCCTCGGCTGCCCGCGCCGCCTCCAGCGCCGCCCGCTGCAGCTTCTCCAGCTTCTCCAGCGACACCGACTTGAGGGGCAGCACCTTGGGCTTGCACAGCACCATNCTTCCACAGCCCCATGCCGGTCGCGTCCTCCACCGACAGCTGCCCTGCAACGGGAGAAAAGCGCCGTGCGTGAGCGCCAGGGCCGGGCCGGCGGCTTGGCCAGGCCGCGCCGCGCCGCGCCCGTGGCCGGTACCTTGCTTGGGGAGCACCTCCCGGAACGCGGCCTTCCCCTCCGGCATAGCGGCTCCCGTACGCCGGCGCGCAGGCGCGGTGCGGGGGGCTGGCAC
>VZTU01021242.1:348180-359804 GCA_013400835.1 Zapornia atra | reverse complement strand
CCTCTCCGCCAAGTCCGGGCTCTGGGGCTCGTTCTGGGCGGTGGGTTTGGGTTTTGCGGTTTTGCTGAGCCCCGCAGCAGGCGCCCTCCGGCAGCCCGTGCGTGTGCCTGTTTCCGGGCAGCGCCTCGGCGTTCGCTGTGTGAATCGCGCTGCTGCTGTTTACAACGCGCCCGGCAGGAAAGGCCGGTGTCTTTCCAGACGCGGGGGGCTGAAGCCGAGCCTGGGCAGCCGGCGCCTGAGATTCCCCCTCACCGCCGCCGAGTTCGCGTTTTGAGGATCCTTTGCTGCTCGGCTCGGAGGTGCCCGGCCGCCGTGTGCCCGGGGCCGGTGGAGGACGGTGCCGCGGGCCGCCCCTGTGCCTGTGCGATGCCCCAGCCCCGCCCCAGTCACGGGGTGTGTTGTAATTTTAGGTTTTGCTCATGAGCTTGCCAGCGTTCCCCGCACTCACTGCCTGCCCGGACCTTTGCTTAGGGATGGGCAGGGTGGGTTCGTCACCCCGCTGACCCCGCTCGGCAGGCGGTGAGCGCTCCTCGGGCTGTTCCGAGGTCGGGAGCTCGCTGTCAGACGGGTGAATGGCCCTTGGTGAATAAAATGAGGGGGAAAAGATTCTATCTGCTAATCATTCTCTTCCATTCTGCCTCAGCTGCTGGCTGTGTGCTTCCCTCTGCTGTGAACCTGCCAGCTGTGGGGTCCCAGGGCGTTCCTGGGTTTGCTGGGAGACTGTGCTAAAACTTCTAGTAAGCGGCACCTCTCTGCTGGTTATTTAAAGCCCCTGTCTGCATTGTTCCAGAACTATTTCCTTTTTCCTCTAAGGCAACCTAGAGTAGGAAACCAATGGTCCCTCAGGTAGCCCACTTCCACCTCACATGAAGTCCCTCCTGCTTGTTGGCTTGGAGGCCAGCAGAGAACCTGCAGTGGGTGAGAGTGGGTCCCCTCCTTCCTGCCTTTTGTGGAGTCAGCCAAAGATAACAGTAGTGGTTTGGTTCAGGGCGGCTCAGAAATGGGCCCATTTCTGTTGTGATTCACATCTTCCACTTTCAGGTCAGAAGGTTGGCATCAAGGAGGCTATAAAATGGACGTGCTTGCTTGGGACATCCTTCTCTTCCCTTTGAAGTGCACAGACTTCCCACTGATTTCAGTGGGAAAAGCTTTTTTGTCTCGTGTGCTAGTCCATGTGCCAGTTAGTACTCTATACTGATTGGAAGGGAAAGGACTAGAGACTGATTTATGAAGACTGTGGATGTTTGTAGACCAGGGCGTTTAAAACAGCACATGAAATTTGCAGGTCAGTAATTTGATAAGTCATTTGTTTGTTTTTAAAAACTGATCCCACATCTTAGTTATGGCTGTGGCTAAAAATGAGTGTAAAAGACAGTCAGCCATGACTGAAAATCTTGTGCTGTGAAACCAACGGTTACTCCTGTGGTAACGAATATGGCCTGCAGAGCAACAGAAGATAAACTGAAAGCAAGACATTGAAGTCAAAATTGCAGGCTAGTGTTTTTGGCAGTGTCCTTCACAGTGCCGATGACCACCTGGAGTCCTGCGTTGTGTGAGGATTGGCATTCATAGCAACCAGAGCCCATCTTGGTCGTGTAGGGAATCGCTTTCCAAGCACAGTTTTCCTGCCAACCGAGTTTGTTTGCTTGGTGATAAGAAACAATGGTCAACTCAGTTTGTCACTCGAGCATTTTAGTGACTGAGAAATGGAATCTGGCATCGTGTGCTAAATCTATTTTCTTGGCTAGTCAAATGCCAGCTTGGCAGCCTGTCTAGAAAGCTGATAGCACTGGGACAGGCGTGATTGTGGAGACTGGTTTTGGCAGTCTCTAGTAAATGTGCTCTTATGACATCTCTTTCCATTCGGAAAAAACCCAAACTGGTTATCACCTTCAGGACTGGGTGAGAGAGAGTCTTGGGCATTGTCTGCAGCTGGTATCGTACTTAATATCGTACTTTTCAAAGTGCCTTAAAAACAGGAATGGGCTTAGCTTTGAGTAAGGCTCGAGTAATTTATTCACTAGAGTGGTGTTAGTCATAATTGAGAGGAGGGGAAAGTGTGGCACAGAGGACCTAATTTCCCTTGTTTTGTTGGAAGAGGACAGATGATTGGTCATGATCTTTTCTGCTGAGGAAAGAGTAGTTATACCCTGGCTTTTGCCATTTTCTGTCTCTGGGGTCGACATGTGCTTGGACATATACACTTACTTCTCTCCTGGGCTTTTCTAGTTGTCAGAAATAGCTAGACAGCTGAAATACTTTGCCAAACCCCTTCAATCTGGGAAAAGCACTGTGCGCTTACAGTGGGACCATGCTAGGACAGTGCATTCTCTTGCTGCCACCACATGTGGTTGAACAAGACTGTCCTTGTGTACAGCATAATGATGCCATTTTCCTGTGGCATGCAGCTTCCTTAAGTCCTGAGTCTTGGCCTTTGGATAAATCCCAGTGTTATTTGTCAAGGTGCGAAGGTGGTATCCATGGAAGGGACAACATACTCTTAAGTTGGATATCCCTTTTTTCACTGATGTCACAAACAAGTTACCCTCGTACGCTGCAGAAAGCCTGGCAGCCACAAAACCAGCAATGATTTTATAAATGATAAGCTTGTTTTCCTCTTTCCAGATGCTCTGGATGCAGCAGGCAGCGAAGATGTGCATTGCTGGAATCCAGAGAGTTTCATAATGTGGCAGCCACTTGCTGAAAGCCCAGCAGATACAAACCAACACTCACTTTAAGTCTTGGGAAACATCTACTAAGTAGAAGAAAAAAGCATTTAGGTGAAGCAATGTTGCCAAGCCCATTTGTTTATGAGGTTTGTTTTTTGTCTATATACATTTTAAATGTTTTTTATTTTCACTCTGCTTTTTGAGCCTATCAAGTTCATGTTTTCCATTTTTTTCCATATGACAAGACAGTCTGGAATCAAGTCCTTACCTTAAAAAACAAAAACCTGGTTCAGAGTCCTATATAATCACATCTCTTCAGATACGGGCTGTTTAAAAATAAAGCCACTTTCATGAGAATTACCCATCTTGAAGGTGATTTTCTCTTCTAAGTAAATACTTTGTTAAAAGCTTCTTAAACTGTCAACAACACTTGATCTGTGCTTGTTTTCCAGGAAGCTCGCTCTCTCTTCTTTTCTAAAATTCTAGAGCTTGTTTCACCGCTGGATGTGCTGACGAGGTCAGAAATGTGGTGTACCAGCACGACTGTGACGTGTGTTGAATAATGCATACTGATGCTTTCAAAAATACATGTGCAGATTTCATGTGGTTGTCCCCTTCAGCTGCTGAGTGGTACCTTGGGACACGGAGCCCATCTTCTTCAGAGGCAGGGGGAGGAAGGTGGTTTGGGTTTAGTGGGTGGGGTAAGGCAGGGAACAGAAAGCCTCGTGTGACTCCCTGAGGAAATCACAAATGCCTTCAGAGCCTGAAGGTTGATAGCTTGATGTTTAACCCAGTCCTTGTTTATGGAAGGCAGTTGACAGATGAGTGATTTATTTTAGTTGAGCTTTCCGAATATACTTATTTTAAATCTGTCATTGTCTGGTGCAGTGGTATCCTCAAGCTGTAGAGTTGCCTTTCACTGCTGTGTATGTAAAAATGCCTGGAAATGTGTTATCCAAGGGATGCAGAAACAGCTTTTTGATGGTGTGCTCTTCCTGCTCTGTCTCTAGCAGTAATGCCCGGTAAATGCGGAGACCTGACTGCCCGTCTTAACGCTGCATTTAAGCCCCATTCTGGGCTCCCAGGCCAGATGCTCTAAACTGGCATTTCTAGGAGGTTACTCCTCTACTTGTGTGGTTTGAATCGCTTAAGTCTTTGGCCTTGTGCCTTCAAGTGCCAGCAGAGGCATGCTGTAATTGCCCGTAAATGCACCGTCTGTCAAATTATTGTTTAATTATTCCAGCTTCTCACCGCCACGCACTGCTCAGTGTCTCTCTTGCTATCTTTATTTAATTGAGTGGAAAAAATCTGAGACTTGTGCTTCACTTACATCACTCTGTATTTACCCAGCATTGCTGGATCCTATTATGAAGTCCCAGCTTTTGTATGCAGAAGTCAGTCTTCTGTATAGAAAAAATAATGTGAATATCTAAAGCATATGTTAGGAAGAGAATCAATATTTTAACACATGGTAAAGTCAGGCCATAAATCTTTTAACACAGTCAAATGATTGTATTATTATCCCTTGAAACACCGCTCCTCCCCCTGAGAAACAAGAGGGGGAAAGAAAACTCTTGAATAACCAAGCCCTTGTCCTCACAATGCAGGACTGTTCTTAGCCAGTCCCTCTGTCTGTGTCACTTCTTTCTTTTTTGTCTACCAGCTCTCTTTTTTTTCTTGTGTGTCAAATGCCTTCCTCTTCAAAACCCGTCCTTCCCTAGCCCCATCCCTGTTCTGTTTCAGAGTATTACTGGGATCTCAGCTCTTTCCCGAGATCAGCTTGTGATGACCGGTTCCACTGCCTACTTGTTACCCTATCAAACCTCTACACGTTCTCTCAGGCTTGCAACCAACCCTTTATTGATGTGAGTTAAAAACCCTCATCTTCCAGAGCTTGCTCTTTGTCCTTACAGCCTATAAAAAGCTTGGCAGCACGCTGACTGCCTTCTTTCCTCATGCTCCTCGCGACAAATGTGTGTCACTTTTCTGGTCTTACCCTTAGCTCTCAGGCTTTGAATCAGGACACTCTTTTTTGTACAGCGCCCTGCACACTAGATTAAGACCAGGGCCCCAGAGCACCACCACAATGTTAATAAGTACCAGGGTTGCTCATGCTCACTATGCTCTAGTTCTCCTGTCTCTGGGCAGAAGGAGTTTCATGATGTTCTTCTTGAAGATGATTCTGCAACTGAAGTTGTTTAGTTTTCAGGGGGCTTGGGAGGCTGCTGTTTATTTCTGCTCTCCCCCTCCCTGCGAAATCCTCAACTGAAGTTTTCCTTTACAGGTGCACTCCCTGCAACGCCTGGCTCCCTGACCGAGCCAGCATCATTGTTGGGGTGGTGCTTTTCACTTCCTGTAACTGAACTGTGAGATTACTCATTTCATAGTTTTTTGAAACTGATTTGTTTTATATTTCATCCATCTCTTTCCTGCAGGAAAGAGCAATTTAGATAATGATTTTGCTGTGGAATTGACTTCAGGCTTTACTGCTATTTGTCACCATTCAGGAAATCCATCCCTGGCTCCAGGAGAACACTCAATCCCTGCTGACAGTCTGGAAGAGGGAGAGAAAATAGATAGCAGAGCTGCAGCTATTAAGACCAACAGGCAAATATTTTATTCCAACTCAATTTTCCCTTCCCAAATTACTTCTAAAGAATTTTTTTTCTCTTTGTGAGGATGTGAATGAGGGTTGTTTGTTTGTTTGTTTGTTTTCCTGGGGACTCTCCTGTTCAGCTGATCCTCATCTTCTTCCACATTTCAGACAGTAGAGTTTGCAGCAGTGACAAGATGTAATCCTGAGTAAAACTGCTCGTGCCTGTGGCCTTGGTTAACCTGCTGGCAACGATACTTGCCTGGGCATGGGGCAGCTGGCTTTTCTACACAGCTCAGTATGGATGTGCTGCCACTCCCAGTCACTTTTAGGACACAGTTGAATTGTTTACAATAATCTTAAGAAAAATCTTGTAATAAAATTGTTCTGTTGCACAACTGCTGCCAGAGACCTTTCCCCTTTCTTGGCTATTATGGGAGATGCCTCACACCTTTATCAGCTAACAGTGCTAACAGTACAGAACTGGTCTCTCTTTGAAGGACAGGCCACACTGCTACACTTCTGTGGCTGTTGAGGACTGGGAGATTAGAGAGGACACAGAATGGACATAGGATTTGCCCTTGTATGAAGTTCAGCAGAGAAACATTTGGGCTGCTTTGACGCTGGCATTCCTACATACCGTGCCATACCAGTCAGCCCTGTACTAATCTCCAGGGACCTTTGAAGGCATGAAATGACATGCAGTGCAAACGAAATCAAAGCCACGCCATGCCAGATTGTTGGTGCCAGCCGGTTCTAGGAGGCTGACACAGAAGCCAAGTGGAACAGGTACACTGGTAGGAGATGCCTTGTACCACCTGCAGGCATGCAGAGCTGCGTAGCATCGGAGTCCTGCTGCAAAGTGCGGTACATAAAAAGCTGGTGAATCCACAGCCACTTCGGCTTGAAAGCACTTTCCTGGGGAGGAAGTGGCTTTTCCCTTGGAAAGCTCAACTCCCCAGGGTCTGTGTGAGGTCAATGGAAAAAGTGATTTCTTCAGAATATGATTCAGAGTGCCTAAGCACAGGCTTATCTTTTTGACTACAGTTGAAGCTCAACCTCTGTAGATTTAAACTAATTTTTGTGAGTACCCATCCCCTCTTGCCCCTTAGTTTTGGGAGTTATGTTAGTCCTGGATGTGGTTAGTCCTTGGTAGGCATACCCCCTACCGAAATGTGTGTGCTGCACACCCAAGCTAAGAAAAGTGTGTCCACCAGAGTAAAAACGTCCTGTTGGATCCTGCCTTGTCTTTTTGAGTTACCCTGGGATGTCAGAGATGGATTTACGAGCACCAGAACAATGAAATGAAGTCAAGAAAGGTTGGTTTCTTTAGGGACGGCCTGATTGGAGCTGAAATAATCAGCATCTGTTTTAGTTTAACTGAGTTTTTCATTCCAGCCTTTCTCCCCTTTCGAATACAGACAACTGGAGCCTTTAATTTGCCCTGTCTTCCACTGTAGAGAAAAGCAGGAGTTTCTAACAGCTGATACTGTCCTGTCTAGCATATCTACACCAAAGCTATACAGTGTATTGTCTGTTGAGAATGAAAAAGGTCTTGCTTGTTTCTGTTGTTTGTAGTGTCGACTTTGAAAGAGAAATTGTTTGAACTGCTTGACTCCCCATTTGTGTACCTGAAGATTAGCTTACTCCATAGCCTGCTGGATTTTCAGTATCCCCTTGCACTAAGGTGAAGAGAGAGCTGCTGGGCCTGGGGCAATTAGGACACGGCACATACTTGAAATCAAGTTTCTGTGCATACAAATAAAGAAGAGAAAATAATTTAATGCACAGCATTCTGGATGTGCTGTTTCAGTGTTGTTGTGTCCTGCCTTGCCACCTGGAAGAGCTCCTCTAAGACCTGGGAAGTCTGCTCAAAACATCGCTAACAGCCTGACAGACACAGAGAGGTGGCTAATGAGTTGAAAGTTGGAGCTGGCAGGACCAGAATTGGTTTTTACATGATAGTTTTACAACCCTAAATCATGCTACTTGGTTTTGAGAACAGGTACTTTAATCAAACTCAGTCCTTTTATCATACATTTGCTTTGTAGAACCAACTGCAGGAAAAGGCAAAAGTAATTTCTTGTCCCTCAAGTAGGCAGACCTGACACATAAAAGGAACAGACAGCAAAAATAGCAACACTGTACCACTTCAACGAGAACCACATTTTGAGGTTCCCCTTCTTTGCATCCTTCTTTGTATTGCAACAGCATCTTACACCAAGCAGAAGCTTTTGCTCTGGTGGGGCAGTGTCTGTGTTCAAAGTGATGGATCTTGTCAGCCACTCATAATAAAAGCAGTGGAGCCAAGGTGACATTCAAGGGGAAGACAGAAAAGCAATGGCAAAGGCGTGCACTTATTTTTCTGATTGCCGTGAAGCTCGCAAAATGAAATGGGCTTTGTCGTGGCATCAGCCTTCACAGCATGCTTCTCTTCCCGAGAACAGCTAAAGCTGTTGCAACCCTTGGCTAGGAGACTGAAGCCAAACTTCTGGTAAGTCCCTGATTCATGAGAAGGGAAGGGAATAGGATGGGGCAGGAGGGCCTGGTTAGACTGAGGTGAGGGTAAGAGGAAGATGAAACTGAGGACTGGAAATTTGGCGGTTTGAGACACGATGGAGGGAGGTTGAGATTCATGAAGAAAGTGAAGCTGGGAATAAGAGTAGTTTTACACTGATACTGGCTGGCAAGGAACTGGCAGCAGGAGAGGGATAGAAGACACAACAGAATTCAGTTAGCTCTCCAGTAGAAGGAGAGGAGAGTAAAAAGACAGGAATGCCAGGGGTATAGGCAGTGAGATGAAGAATGAGACCAAAAACTGAAGTAGGACCTGGCATGAGGAGCCAAATTTGGAGGCCTCCCCTTGGAGGTTAAGAAAGGAGAGATGCCTGGGGGAAGGAACAGGTGATTTGCGCCTGAAAGTGGAGGTCAGGCACAGGGGAAGGGCATGGAGTACCAGGGGAGAACTGCAGGAGCAGCCCCACGCAGGGCAGAGCAGCGGGGCAGGCGGGTGGACATGGAGCGGCACAGTGGGATGTGCTCGCTGGAACATCCTGACTTCCAGAGCTGGATGTGGAACAGAGCTTCCCTGAGGCTGGCCTTCACGGTGGCTCAGCCAGCAAAGAATTTGCCTCTTGTGCTGTCTGCCCCGGCGCGCAGCACAGAAATGACTAGAATTGAGTGTCCTTGGACGAGGCGGCGGCAGCTGCCTGCCTGGGGGAGGAGAGCGAGCTTGCTTGTAGTTAGATGACAAAAATTTTACAGAGAGAAAGGGTCAATTCATTAGTCTGGCAGCCGCTAAATTAAGGAAAGGCAAGTGGGGCTACTATATCAAAGGTATCTGAATTCAGTCACAGATGATTCTGAAGTTGCTGGATTGATCTTGTGGTCAGCTTAAGCAAGCTTAACTAATTAATTGCTTTATTTTAGTTCATTGTGTAAGAGCTAGCTCCTAATAAATCACATTGCTTTGTGGAAACATGCTTGAAACAACTGTGTAAATACTAAATAGCCTTAGGAATGATCTTAAGAATCTACTGAATAATCCAAATTCCAACACTCATCCCCCTCAACTGCTGGTCTGCTGCTGTTGTCTGTTTCTCTTTGAGTAAAAGGGACGGAGGTGTGTGTTGGGCATACAGAGGTACCAGTGGGGTTGGTGCCACATGGAGGTGTGCTGGTCCTGCATGGATGGTTACCCTTTTCAGGAACACACAGGAAATGCTGCAGGTGTTCAAGGAGCATTGTGAAGGTTGCAGAGCTTCAAGGTTCAAGTTTAAAAGTTAGGCAATGCCTAAATAAAATTACCAGGGAAACCTTAATTCAGAACCCATATGCATGTAGGTTATGAAACAGTCATTAATTATATTTCCCTTCCTGTTCATTTCAGTGTGAATGGCAGTAATTCACAATCCTCACGCAGCTCTATGGGTTTTCTGGGGCAGCTGACACTGAGGAACTTCTGGCTTACTGTCTGTGGATCTATCTTAATGAGAGGTACCATAAGGTTCAAAATATGGACCTGTCAGTGTAGCCTCCTGATGCAGAGGCTCTTAACTAACACTTGTAAGGACTGTGACTCGCCTTCTACACCAGGCCAGGTCTGTGTCGAAGGAGACTGGGAACAGACAGTGCTGATGGAGGCTGGGTGTAGCTTGGAGTCGAGCTCTCCAGCATCTCATAGGAGGGTATAAAATTAACATCTCCATTTGTGTAAATTAAAACCAAATCTTGCGTGTATGAATCCTGCCTCTGTTAATTCCGACTGTTGGCACAAGGACTACTGTAGTATCGGTCTAGTCTCACAGGGTGTATTTAAGGAATTGCAGTAGAAGGATGGAGTTATCAAGCTAAATTTCTTGGCTGATCACTCGTCTAGTGACAACTGTCCTGCTCTGCTTTCTATCAGCTTTCCAGTTTTGTGTTTAATCATGAAAAGAGCAAACCTTTTTTTTTTTAGTATAAAGTAACAATTTTTCAGATTTTGAATCATATTTTGAAAGCAAATCATGTGGGATCAGATGTAACATCTCTGACAGAACCAGAGTACGTGTAGCGTGTACCCTTTGTACATACTTCTCCAGTGCTAAAGCAACAAGGCAGTGGCACTTTGCACACAAAACCCCTGAGAAATGTAAAGGTATGGCATACAGGCAACAAAACATTGAGATTCTCCCTCTGTGTAGTGAATACACACTGGTCTTTAATACAGAAGACATAGTTTTATGTAGACATCCATGTGTATTCAAATAAGCTACACAAGATTCTTTCAGACTCCAAGCTTTGCAAGACAAAATGTAGCTCCTTGTTTTGTAGGGGATCAGTGCACTGTCCCCAGCCTATTTTTTATTACTGAGTAGTAATAACAAATAAACACCAAATAATTGTAAGAAATATTCTCAGTAGGATATGTCACCTGGTTTCTTCCTTGTCTCACCAATTATCCTGAAAGGCCAGTTCTGCTTTTACTGCTGTCCAGCATTTATCAGTAAAAAGGAGGCCAAAGAATCACACAAAGGAAACTGGCAGAACACAGATAACTGAATATGAATAATCTTGTTTCACTGCAACTAGCTCCCATGGTTGCCAAAAGTTGTAAAAAAAAGATTATGGAAATACCATTTACTAACTGATCTAGGAAATGGCTTCCAAATCTCACGTTTATGATTCTGCTAAGGTGGCTGCTTGTTCCCTTCAAATGTGAGCCAGTGGGACCAGTCCAGATGAGCAAGTACTGAGATCAAATAGTAGACTCCCACTAGCTTTAATGTGTTGTATAGAAAGTTGAGCTAGTACTGCAGTGCAGTATCCACCTAGGCTTGAAAGGGGAGCTGACTGCAACCCCCGGAGGATTTAGCATTAAGAGGTTAAAGTTTTCTCAGCAAAATACCTAAAGATCTCTTACAACAAGCTGCAATAGAGCTTGCTATTAAACCCCATCTGAAATCAAATGCTGACTGACAGCACGTGCTCTGTCACATCTGAGCGTCTCTGTCTACGCAGAGGTATAGCTGCCACCTCCTGAATGGCTACTGCCATTTCTTGCAGGCCCCACTTGTTCCTCGCAAGGCAGCTTGGGTGCGCTTAGGGGGTTGGACTCGATCTCTTGAGGTCCCTTCCAACCTCTACAATTCTGTGATTCTGTGACCTCACCTATGGGAAGAGCCGCCAGCCGGTCGGTGCGAGGTTATAGTAGACACCAGCTGGGGACAGTCCTGATTTTGTAGAATGAACTGGGAAATGTCGCAGTCTCCTGGTCCATCTCTCTTGCAATGCCTCAGCAGGTAAAGGTGAGCGGCAAGAGCAGGGTGGAGTTACTTCTTAGGAGCTCTGTACGTCAGAATCCCTGACCCTGCCTGTCCTGGGGGGCAAACTCGCCAGTGAAACGGCCGGACTGATGGGAAGGCAGTTCCTATTTCTTGTAATGCTTTAATGAGCTGCAGCCGGTCATCCACGGTGCTGTGGGTCGTCCTCCTCACCCAGGGAGATCCTGGCAGGAGTTTCTCCCCGGTGTGGCGGCGGTGACACAACGGAAGGTTTCACCGCGGCCGCGCAGGGCTGGCTACCTGCTCGGGCTGGCTACCTGCTCGGGCTGGCTGCCTGCTCGGGCTGGCTGCCTGCTCGGGCTGGCTACCTGCTCGGGCTGCCCGGCGGCGCAGCGGTTGGCGTTGAGGGGTGCCCGGGCCGCGGCCCGGCCCCACGGGGCTTACGGGACTCTGCCGCGAGCGGCAGAGCCAGAGGCGAGTCCTTGTCTGATCGCACCTTGCTACCGCTCTCGCCCGGGAAGCCGGTGCAGCCCGCGGGAGGCCGGAGTGCTGCCGGGACGGAGCCCGTACGGACGGAGCCCGTACGGACGCCGCCTC